>JAPYZE010006169.1:0-11904 GCA_030522805.1 Leptomastidea abnormis | reverse complement strand
GACGTGAGGCCCGCACCAGCAGTTGGCCCCGGTCTCAGACCCTCCGCCATAACCAGCCTCCGAGTCGCCGGATTACAGGAGCCGCCACACTCCCAGCTGTCTATCGACACTTCGACTCGCCTACATTACTTACCGCTCGGCATACTTAAATTTTTTTTTTTTAATTTATTTAACTGTTTTTTATTATTTTTATTTTTTATTTTATTTAATATTTTTTTTATATTAAAATTTTTTGGATTAAAAATAAAAAATTCATAAGTAAAATACAAAAATTATTAATTTTTTTTTTAATAGATGATTTAAGCTCAAAGTATATAAATCCGAAATATTGATATATTCGTACGGTAATAACAGCAAACAGTAATAAACAAAAAAAGGAAAACAAAAATTAAAATTTCATCGAATTGATTCGCATTAAACTCAATTTGAATGAAACACACGCATTGTTAAAAGCATGACATTGGACCAACCCTCCAGACAGTCGATCTCTTTTTTTTCTCTCTCAAAATCATCCTCCAATAATTATCATCATTATCGCCATTTCTGTCAAACATAACAACACAAAAGCTCGCTACAATACATACATAACAAACCCTTTTCATAATTAAACGCGCTTGAAAAACGATCGGACAAATTTACGTGGATTATATTGTTCGCTGTATACTGATTAAGTTTTGATGTATTGCAAAATATAGATACATCGAGATTGCATCGATAAATTGAACAATAAAAAAAAATTAAAAAAAAAAGATTAAAAGTATAACAATATTGCAGGATAATGCATCCGTGAGCTGTGTGTATGTGCATTACAAATTTTATGACCGGTCTTATGGAAATTATGTATTTTCTGTAATTTACGGACAATCAATAATAAGAAACATATATAGGTACTACAGATTATTTGAGAATTTAAGTTGTTTGTAAAGTTTTAAAACAAAAACAATCTACCATAAATAGTAAAAATTAATCCAATAATATTGGTTTACCTATTTTTACTTATACACACTTATACCCAACAGAAGTTTCATTCTCAAGGACAACAAAGCGTTCGTAAAAGTTGAAATAAAAATTATTTTTCGCAACGAAATTAAAAAAAATATTTACATTCATACATACACACATACACATACACACCCACACTTATATATATATATATATATATTTTTTTTTTTTCCTTTTTTTTCTTTTTTAACCTAAGCACCAAGTTTCAAACGCAACAGACAAACAATATAGGCCGATTACTTACTCATCGATTTTGACGGTCATTAATTCATCCAAGCAGGTATTTAATAACCCCACAACATAGATGATATGTATATGTGAGAGTATACACACGCATATATGCGTGAAATGTCAAGTCCATAATCATATATATAGATGCATCAAGAGGAGTACGTGTACTTATAAGCAGAACCAAAGCTTTACAATTTAATTTTCACGTAATTAGAACGTCCGTTATAAAATTAACTGCCACACACGCGGATAATGTGGTGTATTTTATATATATATATATGTGTATGTGTGTATGCACCAGGGGGTCCAGGCGAGGTATATACATATAATTTTAATTATCTCGACTAATAACAAAAGCATAACGTTATTGGAAGGCAAATGCTGTGGGGATGGTTGAATATTACCTATATGTACATTGACAATGGATATGTTGGGAAAAGAAGACGCGGTGATTTTCAACTATAAGGGACGTAACATGTGTTATATTAGGGAGGAAAGGGAGTTAAAGAGAGACAATGTGTTGGATTGTAAACGCAATTTTTTTAGTGGTGTAAAGGGGATATAATTTAAAGATTGATTAGTTGGATAGTGATATGTGATTTTTTTTATACTTAAATAAATTTACAGCAAACATGTCTATTTTACATCTAAACATTTGGTAATAATCTGTACTTTTATGGCTCGGGTTCTTAAAAAAAATAAAAGTAGAAAACAAATGAATTTTATTTAACTTTAAAAAATTGATCATATAAACTATGGACTCTGAGAATATTTTTTAATATTTTACTGAGAAATTTGTATTGAAAATGGTAAAATTTAGTAGATTCAATTATATTATGGAATGCTGTAGAAATAATTGTGAATTTAACGCAAAAGCTTTTTTTCTCTGAATTGTAATGAAATAAATTTGAGAAAAATAATAAAAATTTGTATTACCTAACATTTTTATTCTATAATTTAAATAAGAATCATTTTGAGATGTTAAGGTATTTTTTGTATATTTAATAATTTTTGTTACATTATACGATTGAACCGTAACTAAATAAAGTATTCAGAATTTTAAATATTATTATCATGAGGATATTATTTTATTCTTTCAATTTTTTTTTCTTATTTTACTCATTTCAATTAAAGAATAGTCAATTTTGGATCACTATTACTTTTTTATGCATTTTATTCATTTTTATAAAAATCAAAAAAAAAACTAAAAAATTATTTCAGATATTACATTGATATAATTTTTAATTCGAAATATATAAAAATTAAATATTTCAAAATTTAATCAATTTTATCAAGCGAATAACCGTTAAAAAAAATTCTTATTCTAAAATCGCTAACAGCGTTAAACGGTATTATTTGATATTCGATATAGTACACTCGTCTGTATTTACACAATACTTCTGTGAAATGAAAAAAAAAAAATTGTTTAAAAAGCCAAATGTTTAAGCAAGTCTCAACCGCTCAAATATATACTTTAGTAATATCGAGTCACAAGGTTGTAAAAACACACGTATTCACGTCTATAGCTCGACCCTGGTTTTGTCAATAAATTTCAAAGCTCGCACGTGGAATCTTTTCTCTTTTTCCTCCCAAACTATAAGCTATTTCAACGCGATTCTATTTCCAATCAAATTTCTCGCGATATATTGATAAAAAAAAAAAACCCCGAGTAATATAGCTTGGTTTCACAGAACATATGAGTACCAGCAAAATGCCATGAGGAAATTAAATCACTTGCTTTTTGAAGTTGTTTCAGGCGCTGTCTATATTCGTATCTCGTGTGAAAACTCACTTTTTCATTAAAGTTTCAAAATGAAATTTTGAAAAAAAACAAAAAAACAAAAACAAACAAATAAACGAGTGAGATGTAAAAAGCTCTAACACCTATATATCATTTGCCAAAAAAAAAACCGATGACTATTTTCTCTCGTAAATTATCCAAAAACGTGTCAGCTTCAAAAACAGTATTCTCACCTATACATACATACGTAAACGAAAACGAAATATATATCGTAACAGCCACACATATATATCCAACCTGCCTATCCATCTGTCCAAAAGCTCTAATCTTTCAAAGCGTATGTATCTATCTATATATACGTGAAACGTTTTCGATGTGGCCTATTTAAATATATCCCATCATCCCTTTCCCTTTATCATCATTTCCTCTCTTGACGTGTAAATCGTAAAATTAACGCTACTGAACGATATCAATCAACGTCATTCCCAGAACATGCTACCCCTTCTTCTTCTTGCTGTCATGAGTTTCGTCAAGCTTTCAAGCTTTCGTTTATATATATATATATATATATATATATATATATATATATATGTGTGTGTAGAAAGAGAGATGGATAGATTGTATATGTATTGTACTCCTGGCCTTATTACGTGTAATCTGAGCTTGAAATCTGCACTCGACGTGTCATGGATTGCTTTGGTTTGATCGTTTTCGATTATTGAATTGTTTGAATTTATTTATAATTTTAATATGTTCATTTGTGATTCCTTTTTGTTTAATATTTATGTTGGATTAATATTTATTATTTATTTTTTAAAGAATTGTACTTTTTCTGTGATCATGAAATTAACACGTGATCATAAATATAATAGATTTACATTGAATTAATATCTTTCGTAGATTAAATAAATTGTAATACTATTCTAGTAATCTATGTAAAAATATTATAAAATCTTTGTTTAATCTACTACATTAATTGTTCTGATAAAATAAGTAAATATTTAAATTTATAAAATTTTTTCAGCATAAATTGCATTACGCGCTTTATCGATTTGTTCTGTGTCGACATCTACATTATAAAAGTATATACGTTTTTTTAATATATCAAACGAGTTTATAACGTATATCGATAATGTAGGATTCTTCTTTTTAAACTTGAAATTAAATTAATTTATTCATTTTTTTTATACAATTTTATTATGGGTACAAACAATTATACTAATATTTGTTTTCTTTTTAATAACAACAAATTTTATTTATATTTATATATTAATATACGTTATTCATAATAATTGATATACAAATGAAATAATATCAAGATTTTGATTCGAGTCGGTAATTATAATTTTCAAATACCACGTCTTGAAAAATTAGGAATGTCGTATGGCCCATCTAAGCTTTCATAAAGCATTGCTAAATTCTTGACTGACGCTTCCAACTGATCTTTTATCATCATCCTTAAAACATATCCAATGGTATACTGAAACAAAATAACATAAATGTTACTTAAACATGAAAAATATATATTTGATTATTAATAAAAATATTGAAAAATATTTTTAATTAAAAATTTACATTATTGATTAAACTTTATAAATCATCAAATAGAATTTGTGCTTTTAGAGATTGTGTAAAATGATAAAGCAAAAAAAAAAGATGCTGTCGATGTATTGGTATGGTTTGAGGTGACACGAGAAAGGTGGTATATACGACAAAGAGGTCATTCATCGAATTCATGTCATAAGCACAGCTGGCATGTTATAATGCAGGCTATTGAATTTGTGCTTATTCATAGAAGAGCCTTATTGTGATGATTCGCCAAATTTTTAGAAATTATTGTTTGGATTGTTAAATTCCTGCAATTTACAGGATTGTAATTTAAAAAAAAATTTTTATATTTTAAAAATTTATTAAGTACAAATGTAATGCAAAAAAAGAAATTTTGGATTGACATTTGTCTAAATAAAATTAATATTTAAGCGATAACGTTATATGTCTCTTCGTTAAATAAATAAAGTAATCCATTATAATTTGTAAATTATAAACATTAAAATTTCTTTTATTAACCGATGCTTTTAAGCTTTTATTATAATAAGGATAAAAATTAATTGAATTAAATAATATTGACAGGAAATTTAAATTACATATAAATAAACACATTATTTACACTTTTAATGTCAATCAATTATTATTAAACTCGATTTTAAAAATTACTCAATTAATATAACGAATAACATCAAACAAATAAAATTAATTCCAAATAAAGAAAAAATATACCAAAAAACTTAATTAAAATCAAAATTTAAATCAAATGACATCTTAAACTTCCCATTTCCATACTGCAAAAATAAATTTAACGTATAGTAGTAGGACATTGAAATATAACATTTAATATTCACATGACAAAGAATAAAATGTTAAATCGACCTTTGAACCATTTTACATTGCGAAAAGTACAAGAAAAGATCGAACATTCCTCAGACTACTACCAATATATAAAAAGAAGCTTACACACAAAGCCCGATACTCTTTCTGCTTACTGTGTCTACAACACACTTACAATTGGAGCAACAATGTAAATATAAAAAAATACACTAAAATTCTCTTATCACATACACACACACACATAATCGTCATCGTCATCATCAAGAAAAAAATCTATTCTTAGCTGCACATTATCCTTCTTACACTCAAGGGGTGATGTTGGACTATACCAGGTGCAAGCATCAATTTAATCTTCGCTATAAGGATTATATACAAGGAACGATTTTCGTCATGCACACACACATACACACATTGGTAGTAAGAACTAAAAGTCTTTGTGTTGCGTTTGATTTGAAAAAGTAAGAAGGGAGCGCAAAGTCTTTTTTTTTTTTTGGCTTCTCTGCAGCACACGTGACTTGACCCCATGAACTAACTTTTCTTTTATCTCTCTCTCTCCCCCTTTTTTTCACGTTTTGCTTGAGGAAATCCCCTTTGCGAGTCTTTTGCTGAATTGAAAGATAGAGAGAGGAGCAAATGTTAGATATATACGAAAGAGCCTTTATATTCTGGCTCTACCTTTGTCGGACTTTTGTTTTTTTTTTCTTTCTTTCTTTTCTTCTTTTTTTTTTAGTTAGGTTTGCACTTTGAGAGAAATCTATATGTAGGGTGACTGAACTTTGAGTTATTTTTATGTGATGATATTTTGGTAGAAAAAAAGTAGAAAGTGTAGGAAAAAATTATATTTTTGATCGTTATTTAATTTTCATTTTGATAAAGATGTTTTTTTCTTTATACGTACTTGGTAAAGCAGTGAATTACGACGAGAATAGATGTTGATTTGTAGGAGTGTACGATCATGATAACTTCGAGTCTGTATGACGATGCTTTGTTTCGTGAAATCGTCAAGCTCAAAAGATAGAAGTTTTGATGGTTTGTAATCGGTAAGTTTTGCATAAACTCTCTTGTCTCCTGAAATGATATTTATTTTGATTAATTCATTCCATATAATAAATCAAGGAGTTTTTCACTAATAAAATCAATTTTAATTTTTAGCGATTTTAAATTGCTAAATATTTCAAACGATTTAACGATTTATACCCAATAACCCAATGACCCCTTGAAATATATAGTGATGATGATAATTAAATTACCTATGATTGGATATGTTATAAAGGCCATAAATGATTTTCCTGGACCAATTAATCTTTTGTCTGCTTCTTTGAATCTTGATAGCCATGGTATCAGCTGTAAAATTGTTAATTAGACTTATTTTATCTCAATGTTTCAAATTTCATTATAAAGTTTTTATTTGTTTTTTTAAAAATTTCAATTTATTTATTGATACATGAAATTAATTATAAAAATGTATAACTTTCAATTAAACAGATTTCATAATGAATATTTCTATCCAGCACTACCTAATATTATGTAGCGGTTAAAGCATAAAAAAAAATCGTCAACACAACATTTTCAATAATGAACAATCGTCACACGAAAAAGGAAGAGTCCTCATACGATACATCCCACACGTATACCGAAACAGCTTACCAATTATCTATACGCAAAGCCAAAAGCCAAAATTACATGTAGCATAAGTACAGGGAGATTTGTCTATGGTCATCTAACGGAGCGCATCATTAGCCTATACGACTATATAGGGTACCATTGTCGCTTCTCAAAGCTTGTAGACCGGAAATTGAAATGTATAGGATATAGTGCGAGTTGTACTTCCGGTCTCTTAGATTGTAGGAGATCTGGATGGTGTATAGAGAACTAGGACTTATTTCTATTTGGTATATGATTTGGGATATGGGATAGGAAGAGATTGTTTTCATATCTTGAAAGAATTATATAGGGATGTATAGAAAAAAAAATAGATTTTGCGAATTTAATTTTCTAAGTGATAATATGATAATTGAAGGTTGGATTTGAAAATTTTGATAGTTGATAAGATGATAGTAATTTGATTAAAATTTTTTTCATGCGTGAATTGTAAAAAAAAAGTAGATAAGAATTTTAGGTTGAAAAAGTAAGGAAAATGAAATTAATTGAAATTCTGATAAAATTTTATTTGAAATTATCAAGGTGAGCATATAAGTACGTCATAAATAATGTAAAACTACAGCTAAATCAATACGTTAAAAAAGTATTAGATCAAATTTGTTTGTGATATACTGTACGTTTGTATTAGATATGTGTAATGAATGAGATAAATAAATATTTGTCCCACGTGTCGAATTTCAAAATTCATTTTAAAGTAGTAGATTTTCATCTCTTACATTAATGATTTACACAATAATTTTTTATAAATTTATTTTAATAATAAAATATTTTACTTTTTACTCTTGTCACCAAAAAAAAAAAATACTATTTTACATCTCAAACTCATCCAATTTACCATTACGTATTATCACTTTTCTATCCCACATCTCACAAATCTCTCAAAAGACCAAGCTACCTTTCCACTCGACTTAACATCTCCAAATTTCTCCCTTATTCACACTTTCATACTCCCTCTCGAATTTATAAACTCGCAATTCTCATGTGAACTTTGAGCATTACTCCTTTTGCGAATAGATCCGGTCTTTTAACCCTTCCCCCAAATCATCTCTCTTTTTACTATCATCAAAGGTATCTCCTCGAGAAAAACGAATCTTATCTCGCCTCTGGAAAGACTATTCTTCTTCGCCACCCTCCCCCCTCCCCTTGCCCTTTGCTGGCCCGGATATCCTGTTTTTTTTTTTTTTTTTTTTTTGCATGAAGCGAATCTATTTTAATCGCTGTGGCTCTTATACGATTCTGTTGTAGAGATGAGAAATGATCGTTGGGAAAAGGAAGGTGGTTGGTTGGTTCTTTACTTTGTTTTCTTGCATACCTTATTTTCTCACGTTTTACTTCTAGACATATATTTTATCAAGTTTAACTGGTTTTGAAAAAATTTTTTTTATTTAATATGCAATGAGAAATAAATTTTGATGTGAATTATGATTTTTTTTTTGTTTAGTAAATAATTGAGAAGTAATGCGTAAACGATAAAGAAAATTTTTTTTTTAAATTATCTTGTTTATAAAGACGAAATTATTATTAACAAAATTGTTTACTGACTAACAAATGAAAAATTGTTTTGAAGATTAAAAAATAATGAATTATAAGCAAATGAGCTACAATTTAATGACGTAATTACAACTGTAGTTTAAATATTTATTACACATTAAAAATTGGGTTTTCAACTTTTTATAATGTACAATTATGTCAATTTTTGATAAACGTCAAAAAAATTGATCAATGTCAAGAATAACGTCAAACTTGTTCTTTACAAACAATTTTCTAATTTTAAGGCATAAAATAATCTAAAGCTTTGAGTTTTTACAGAAAATAGAAATAATAAAGGAATTACGTGATTTACATTAGTTAATATTTTTTTAAATTAAGTATTGAAATTAAGCATTTTGAATCTGATATCGTTTTCTTCATTTTGTTTTAACTTTTAGTAACTTCTTGACAATATTTCTTTATCTAGTAAATTATTAAAAAAAATTTCATAATCAAATGTACCTACATTTTCAATTTTTGTAACAATTTATAATTTTTTCCAATTCTTTTTCATTTTAATTGACTTATATAATAACGAAAAATTTAATGATGGTGTAAGCAAATTTTTATAAGTATCAATGTAAAACATTAAAAAAATTAAACTGTATGCATGTAAATACTTATCGACACGTATTTATATAAAATGTAAGCTGATATTTAAAGTCAATACATTGCTATTACGTAAATATATATACTGTGCGGTAACAAAGTATGTCTGTAAGAGGTTTTTGGTATTAGAATAATAAGGATTAACAAGAATAAAAAAAAGTAAATAAATAAAACATGAGCAACTATTGTTTATTCCTCATAATTATATTTGTCCAGTAATTTAAAAAGTATAAAATACTTAAGTTAATTGATAAAAGCTTTAAAAATTAGAAATGTCAAATTTGGAAAGTAATAAAAGTGTATGATGTCTGTACGTTGATTTTATAATACGTGACCTTGGTTTGACTTTATCTTGCTGCTAATATCGATAGAGTTTAATTCTTATCAACTATAATTTATACTGATAATTAAAAAGAACTATTTCAATAATTAAAATTTTTGTGATTTTCATATTTCAATTTGAAAATAAAAAATTAATTTTGCAATTAGTTAGTCGTAGCTCTCTGTAAGGGTAAAACAAAAAGTAATGATAGAGGCAAAACTAAATACAGATTTTTGATATTGATTAATTTAATTATACATAAAAATTTTTTTAATAAATATATAATAAAAATTAAAAAAAAAAATTATATACCTATAGTTACGTTTTATTTTTATCTAAATAAAGGATTTTCATCTTTATCTTTATACAAATAAAAAATTCAATTTCGAAGGTACACTAAAAGCTTTTTTTTCCTCGAACAAATCTAATTTTATTACAATAACTAGCTTTTTACTTTAACAATCGTCAATAATATAAGCATACCTTTTCCATTCCAATCGACGAAGTTGATAAAAAATCGAATAAACCTTTAGGATCTCCTTTAATCTGTTTCTGTTGTTGACAAACAAATTCCGTAGGATCGACATCGATAAGATACAACGTATGAAGAGTTACACTAATAAATGGCAGGAGTAATATTAAAATAAACTTGAAAATCATTGCCTCACATTACAAAATTTTACGAACTGCTATTTTTTCTTTTTTCACTCAGAATATACATATAAAAATATATCAAAAATATATTTAAAAGGAATAATATCGAGAATTGCAGTACAAAATATGGCAGATATGGTTTATCCATTTAATTAATTAAGCGCAGCATTTGAAATATTATCAGCTTGCCAAGGAAAAAAATTCAAATCGTTCATTATGTAGTTGCAAAAGGACTTCATTATCTATTTCACTCTTTTTTTTATTATTTTTTTTTTAAAATATTACGATCATGTAGATGCTCATCATAGTAAATGTGTAACCAAGAGCGAAGAAACATGGAAATTTGTTTAAAAATAATTTTATACCAACTAGTGAATGGCACATTTTTTTTGGCAGTTAATTTTTTAAATTCTGATGATTTTTTATGTCAAGATAAGATTATCTTGAAGAGCTGATTATTCTTTTTTTTCAATAATGTAAAATTTAACATGGCAGAGTAGACCTACAAACATAGATATTATATTAAATTAAATGAAAATAAAACTCCTAATTTTTGAAATTTAATGTAAAGATCTCACAATCATTAAATTATAATTTTGTTGAATAAATTACATTTTTATTTTTAAAATTCCTCAAAATATATCTATTGTAAAGATTAATTGGATTATTTATATTTCTTATATCACAAAACAATTTTGTTTATTCACTAACAAACTTTTTCTTTTAATTAGAAAATAAAAATTTGAACACACAGTATAGTCTTGTAACAAACTAGTTTATTGTCTTTCACTTCTCAACTTTTTACAATAAAAAACATGAAATTATTTTAAAAAAATCCAACACCTTCATCATCACTTTACAATCTCTCACATTTTCCAACTACATAAACCACAAAGTTTTTTTTTTTCTATCAAAACGTACAATCTATTTTACTGCAAAATTATCAGTATACACAAAGACACAAAGAAGAAAAAAAAACGAGGTTTCAGTGCCTCGAGGTAACTGTCTCATATCGAGCTGCCCTCAAGTTAAGTTACTCCAATGCAGGTAAAAAAGAAGCCTTAGATATAAGCACGTGACTTTACACCTTAACGAAATGACATTAGCTACTATACTATATACTTCAGATGGATGATACGATATTGGTCTTCCTATATATGCGACTTTTTAGCTTCCTGGTTGATGCAATGTTTTTAACGTACAGTATTTGCGTCATTTTTTTTATTAAATAATATTTTTTGTTTTATACTGTCGTATTAGCGATATTATTTAATATTTAACGTAATCATTTATTTTTCTTTTAATGTATTTAAGAAATTTGTTATGAAAATATGAAAAAAAAAATAATTTTAATAATAATAATAATAATGCAATGTCACGTACGATGCCGAGAGCTGCGCTCGTCCGCACTTGGAGATCCAGGTATTTTCGCAATGCGGGGATGTGCAATGCTGATGTATGCACTTTTCGGCGCGAAGCGAATAGCGAGTCCGGCGACGATATGCGCGTCACCGCTGCAGACGTGGCTAGGCAGTTCGCGAGATCGGACGTAGATCGACTTAGCTTTAAGTATACTCTCTCCTCCACCATATACACTGCCCTCCATATGTATTTGCCATCCCATCATGATTTTGAGGTAAACTTCAAAGTTTTATTACTCTTTGAAAATTGATGCCACAAATTTGGGATGGGGATGATTTTAAAGGTTTTTCTGTGCTCTTTCAAATGCCGTGAAGTTCTTTTGAAAAAAAATATTTTTTCATTACTT
>JAPYZE010006168.1:0-15325 GCA_030522805.1 Leptomastidea abnormis | reverse complement strand
ATTTCTGATGTTGTACCTTTCTTCGTAATAATTTTAGGGCTATGTCTTTATCGCTATATTCTGAGTTGTGCCCTTCTTCTTCCGAGGCACCGATATGGTTCAATGGATCTGGTTGAATGTTAGATATGGTATAAGTATTTTTTAAAAATTGATGATATGTTTAAAAAAATTTTAAAAAATGTCAAACTTTTTTAAGAATAAAATGCTTGAATGAAAATGAAAGATTGGCAATAACAAATAACAATGAATGCTAGTTTCTTGTTTGTTCTGACACGTTTTTATTGCACAATAATCCTGTAAATGAATTAAGAATAGAAATGTAAAAGTAAAGTGAAGAGATACAAACTGTTCACTGACAAATGTAAGCTTTGGATTAGGAAAAAAAAAGTAAATAAATGAGCTCATACAGTTAAAGTAGGAGATTGTAAGGGAGAAAATTTAATTTAATTTAATTTAATGTACGGGCAAAATTACATCCCCTTTCGTTTTATTTTTAATTTGCCACTGGTTATATTAATTCGTTTTTAAGCTATATTTGTTTGTTTTATTTAATAATAGTGTTTTTACTTTTATTATTATGTACTGTAGAAACAGATGTTGGTTTATGTAGAAGAGTAGAAGACGACATTTTTTTTTTAATTGATTTTAGTTTATTGTATATGTTTTAGTTTGATTGTTAGAGTTGCAAAAATGTTTTATTACCTTATCAAATAAAATTTAAAATTAATTATGTCTTATTGTATATTTTGATATTAATTTAACAATGATCTTGTATTGTTAAATGTTAATAATATTTGAATAGATATAGCTATAAATATAATTATACCCTTATCGATTCATCGAATTAATAAAAAATTATCTCCTAAAAGTTGAAGTCAATTTGCCATTTTGTATATCTTCAGTTATTGTACCTAATCCTTATTAATTCAAAATGTCACAGTAGAAGGATCTAAAGGAAAAATTGAAAAAGGGAGATACACACACACACACACACACACACACGCGCGCGCGCCGATCTATATAATATGGGATTCATTAGAATTTCCCTAGCTTTCTCTCTCTTTTTCTCTCTACTTCTTCTTCTTCTTCTTCTTCTTCTTCTTCTTCTTCTTCTTATAACTCTAACGAAGTCCCTCATTACGCAAATGCGTGCTCGCTTACTCTCTTTCCCTCTCTCTTTCTCGGTTACTTATAATATATTATAAACCTGCAGAAGTACTGGCAGAAAAAAAAACTAGAAAATATAAAAAAAATACATGAAGCAATAAATAAAACGAGATGGAGGAAGAAAAAGAGAGAGAGAGAGAGAGAGAGAAGACGAAGTAGAAGGGGAGTTAAAAACCAGCCTCAGATAACGAGCTCATTAATATGACAGCTAGTTGCTGATTTGACGCGATTAATTAGTGAGAGTATATATATATATATATATAGGTATACATACATTATATATAGAGCACAAGCTTTACGAGTATAGGCTATATAATATACAAAAGTGAATAAGGTAAATTTTCATCGTTATTATGAATCTAAAGGTTTACTAAATGCGACGTTTTAAGTTAATAATTAATTTTATTCGTAATTTAAAGTCACAAGAAGATGTGTGTTTGATGAAATTTTAATTGCTAATAAGAAACAGTTATGAAAGATTACATTGACCTTGTAACGTAAACTATTATTCTTTTTTTTTTTTTGAGATAATAAAAATTTTAAATTGTGTATAATTTAACGATTTACAAATAAAAGTCAGATTACACACTGTAAAACTCGCTTTATGATTTTTATATTTTCAATCTGATACAATTATGTTTTTTAGAATAATAAAATTTTTTCTTTTTTTTTTTTCTTAATTTTAATTGGATACCTCCTTGGAAGTTGCATAAATAACATTTCAAGGACCAAGGAATGTGCAACCGTTATTACCATTTTGAGGACTAAGAAAATTGTCTGTTTTTCTTATATACTATTCGAATATGTTGTCAAAAGTAAGAAAAGACTCTCTGAATTCTTCAAAGAAAGAAGAGTCACACAGTCGTTAAAAGCTGAAATGAAAGTGGGTGTGAAGAAGACGAGTTTCGTGGCTAAATAACGAATTCATATATAAAGATACCTTAATTGATTGAATTCGTGGTATATAGGTATGTATTATAGCAACGATTGCTCTTACATTTCTCTCTCTCTCTCTCTTTTTTTCTCTTCGTTTTTTATTTATCTTCTTTTTCATCTCATTATAAGCTCTTCTAAGATTTTTATAAATTGAATGTGTATATGGAAAAATACCGTGAGCAAATAAAAGACTCTATAAATTGAAGCAGTGTACCAGTAAAAGAAACACTTTATACCTACCTGTGTAAAAAACTGTCACCTTTTTTCTATCGATTTCAATCTTTTTTTTTCATACACACATTAAATACATTCTATTGAATCTTGAAAAAGAAAATTTTGATTGCTTGAAAAATAGATAAAAACCAACATCGAATATAAAAGCTCACTTTTTAATGAATCATAAAGTTTCGTGTACGATATGAATAGAAAAAAAAAAATTATATTTACAAATAATTTGAGAAAGCTTGATTCGTCAAAGTTTTCTAATTACATGCATGCACAATATATTATACACATAAACACTGTCATATATAAATATAGTATCAAGAGTTTGCTCTTTCTCATATGCTTATATACATGTACTAGCAATGCATGCCAATAAGAGGCATCATCGATAAGCACGTCTCTCTCTCTCTCTCCTTCTCTCTCTCTCTCTCTCTCTCTTCTCAATCTTACCTCCCTTTCTAAAGCTAATTAACGCAGGTACATATTACACTCATCTTTGATGTATACAGCTACGTATCGTTATGTATCGTGTATTCGTGTGAGTTATTTGCGACTTACTCCTTGATTCGATTGATATACATATGTAATTATATATATATTACTCAATAATATAAAAGCATGTTTTATATTTCTTGTTTTTTTTTTTTTTTGTTATTAGAGCTTGCAAGTTGTGCTTTTAACTGTGTAACTGCGTGAGGGGCTTGGGTATTGAAATTTTGTTTTGTTTTTTTTTTGTTTTTGTTTTTTGTTTAATCGTATATTTTGGTAATCTTTTTATTACTAATTAGTGTAACTTATTAAATGTAATAATTAAAAAAAAATATTTTAATTGAGAGATTTTGACCAACTGTTATTGTTTTGATATGTTTTTTTTTGTCTTTTATTCAACTGATTTACGTCATTTAAATTTATACAAATAGGTATCCCTATTAATTTACTTATTGCAAAAATACCATTTGAAACCGGTTTTACATAATTATAACCGAATACACACACACACACACACACACACACACACACACATATATATATATATATATATATATATATATATATATATATAATTAGACCACGCGGCGGACGATTTAGCCTCAGAGACCAAATATAAACATTCGAACAAAGAACAACTGCATATATAAGGGATATAGACCTACATAGAACAGGAAAAGGGGGTGAAGAGGGGGGAGGGGGGCGGGAATTATAGACGAGTATAAGCCATCATACGCAAAAGAGATAGAGGCAGTATAGGTAATGCTACAGCTCTCATCAAATTGCATTATTAATTGAAATCAAACATTCGCGGATGGATACGTACGTACGTATAATATGCTCGAGGGGCTTGTATATGTGTATGTGTGTGCGTGTGCGTGTGTATTTAATTTATTCTATCAAGGATGATGATGCTGGAAGGGGGTGTTATGTGTGCGTGTGATAATGTGTGTCACCGCATCTGTCGTTTATGTATAGCTACTACTTATACACTATGTGTGCATTTCTTTCTTTTTCTTTATAACTATTGTGGGTTTCAGTTTGTGTAATATACAGTCTGTTATAGTTCGTATGATTCTTTGTGATACATGTGTGTGTGTGTATGTGATAGAGGATTAGATTTTTGATGTAGTTATTTATGTTTATCTACTGCGTGTGGCGGTGTGGCTGAGTATTTAGTTTGTTGGTTTGTAAGGCTTGTAATGTGGTGAAGATAATTATGAGTCTTGGTAATTGTGTTGTTGATTGGAAATGAGGATTAGCTTATTTTTTTTTTGAGCATTTAAGTATTGGTGTGCAAATAATTTATTACAAATTGTTTGCATGCATTTTATTATTATTTTTTTTTTTTTTTTCATTTATTTTTTTTAATTGAGAAGGGATTAACGTTGAAAGTATTAAGTTTCTGGTTCATAAAAACAAAAATTCTTTTTCATTATGTATGGTATTACACACGAAAGTTATCAGAACTTTTCATAGGTTCCATCGTTAAAAATCAACAAAAATCTGTGACTACATATGTAGCTTTTTAATTTTTTTATTCAAAAATAAAAAAAAAAATAAAATAAAATAGCTACAAACACTTCAGCAATACCAAAGATGGCAAAAAATAAAACGATCTCTCAATCAAGCGCTACATATAAAAAAAATAAAAAGCCTTTTGAATTTACCGCTTTCGACCGCCTCTTCTTTTTTTTTTCTTTCTTTTTTTAAACCGATTTCTTCTTTTTCCAGTTATTTCTCTTTTCACTACACCCCACGCGCGTGTATATAAATTCGTACGTATTACGTGCGTAAACGAGAAATATGATTTTTTTCGTTCATCAAAGTATATTTTTATTTTTACCAAGAAATTCTGATTTTAAATCAATGTTACCAATTGATGTTGTTAATTTAAGTAAAAAATACATTTCTTTTTAAAAAACTAATTTATTACATTTTAAAAATAAATTATGTAGAAATAAATTTGATTTATCAATCCCAGTAAATTTATTTGTTGTAGTTTACCAAACGCTTTCTAAATTTTTTAATCGTCAAACTCACAAATTACTCGAAAAAAACAATTTTTTTTTTTTTAAATTCAATTAATCAATATAATGAAACCAACAATAATCACACACCACTATAAAAACCATTAATCTAATTCCTTTTATAAACAAAACACAAAATATATATGCCAAATCTAAAATTGTTTTCACACCCATTGAACTTTATCGCCAGTATTATGTATACCTTGAAGTAAACAAAATAGGTTGACAAAATGACACACATATAGGTTCTATATCGCGATTGGCTAAATCACAAAATAAGCCATTCTCTCTCTCTTCATCCTATATACCATACTTCTCCCATAGATTATATATACCTCTATACACACATCTGTCGTTCTATAACAGTATATACATACAAGCTGCTATTATACGTGCATAAACTATATATAGTCTGGAAACAGAAGCCGAAAGACCAAGCTGTGATGCCGATTAACTAATTGCAATTTTCAATTTGACGCTCGGTCGATCGTCTGGAATTTCGTGTCAAATATCTCTCTCTCTCTCTGTCACGCATTTGCTGAATCTCTCATTTATACATTTACTCTTTCTCACTATACCTACATCCTTTTATTTCGCTATTCGTCCGGCAAATTGATATTCTTATTCATTACTCACTCCATTTTACTAGATGTATACACTTTGGATTCCATTAGCTGTACTGTTGATTTGCATATTTTAACGGCTTGTTCTCTCTTTTATATTTTTTTCCTTTTCATTTATTTGTTATTCTTTTTTTTTTTTATTTTAAACGAAAAAAAAGGATAAAAGGATGAATCGCAGCCCGATAGCCAAGTCAACGTGGACCGCCGCGGTACGGCGTATAGGACGATTTATTTAATAAAAATTTTTAAATTTTCGTAAATCAATATCTCAAAAGATAAAAAGAGAAGAAAAAAACGCATATATTAGTAATAGTAGTGATAATCCTAGTAGTTGACTAAAAGTCAAGCCACAAGCACACAAGTCAAAGGAAGCAAAAATCGCTCTTCAGTTTACTGCTCTGAAAAAAAAAAAAAAATAATAAACGAAAGAGCTTGCAAAACGCGAGTGTGAGAGCAGAACGAAAAATGTGAGTGTATGTATATTTGTATGTTTGAGAGAAAGATAGATAGAAAGAAGCGTATGACGTCGATCGTCCGTGTAATATAGACAGTGGTCAATTATACTATCGGTAAAGCAAAAGAGAGAGAGAGAGAGAAAGAGAGCTTGCAAAGAGCTTCCTTCTTTCTCTTTTCTATACCTATATGTAGGTACACGTGACGCGGCTGGAAATTGAAGTTTTTGTTTCCAATATCAATTCCCTCGAGGTGATGAGGAGGAGGAGGAGGAGGAGGAGGAGGAGGTGGTAGTGGTGGTCGCGCGTCCAATTAAAAGCTGACTCTCTTTCTCTCTCTCTCAATGCATACACACACACACACGTATATATATGAGCTGCACAAATATTGCACTCTCTCTCTCTCTTCCTCCCTCCTGCTGAACTCATCCTGCTTTAAGCGTTATCACACTCGATTTAACGAGCGTTCAAGTGAGAGCAAGAGAGAGAGAATGATATATATTGCAAGCTCTGATGCCTAAAACTTTTTGTCTTTTTAACCTGAGCTTGCAAAAATAATAATTTTTTTTAAATTATTATATGGTGTGATAATTATCATTTATTATATTTTACTTATATTTATAACCAATTGAATGAAAATCTTTATTATATGTTAATGTTAGCTCCTATTTGATTTTTTTTATTTTCTGATTGTTTTTTAAGATGGTATATATTTTATCCACATCTTTATAGGTAACCATTTTGTTAAGCTCTATTGAAGAACGATCATTTATTCTGCATAATAGTAAACTTTATACTTGATTTAGTATAAAAGATAACATTAAGAAAAAAAAAAAAAATTAAATCTATATTACCATCTCACGCAGATATAACCACACTAACGACAATGACTTTCATAAAGCTTTTAACCAAAAAAGCATCAAGTACAAAAAAAAAAGAAAAGAAAAATTAAGACAATAAACGAAAAGGACAACTCTCGCACACGCAAAAGCGCGTCCCGAAAAGCATAGCCCGATTACGTCCAAGTGGTATATCCTCCGTCTCTTTTTTTTGCTTGAATAAAAAAAAGGAAAATGAAAGTTCCGGGAAAGCGCAAAAAATAAAAAAAGAGTAAGGTATACAATATAGTATATAGGAGGGACACAAGAAAGCGAAGGAAAGAAGAGAGAGAGCGGAGAGGGAGAGAGAGAGAGAGAGAGAGAGAGAGAGAGAGAGAGAGAGAGAGAGAGAGAGAGAGAGAGAGAAGAAAGCAAGTCAGGTGGGGTAAGTAAAAAGGAGTTGCGGAGAAGGAGTGTTAAAAGACGTCTGACAGTTGTATATAAGGATAAAGCCGCTCATGCTGAGTGCTTTTATTTGTCGCAAGTGAGAGAAAGAGGCGAGCTTTTTCTCTCATATATACGCCCGCGCATATAACAACTTTCTCTCTTTCTTTTTGCAAGCTCGGAAGAAATAGAGAGAGAAAGAATGAGTGCGAGTTTGCCAGGGTTGATGCTACTGTGCCACAGTGTGTGGAGCGTATAGTGCCATTATTTCAAATCGATTCACTTTTGTTTGTTGACTCCATTAGAGAGAAAAAAAAAGAGAGAGTAAGAGAAGCTGTATACCTTCTTATATGCTGAACACACACTTTCACCTCTATATCTCTCTTTTTTTTTCTCTACAGCTACATATCTTTTAGCGCGAAATGTTTTCTTATATTTTTCACTTCTTGAAACCCCCACACACACACTTTGTGGAGTCTGTGGTATATATACCTATATATGCAAATCTTCTTTCTCTCTTCACTTGGTTTTCACTTTCTTTTAGTGGATATTTTATTGTACTTATGCTTGGCTTTTATTGGAGATGTTTTACTGATGCAGTATTTTTTTTATTTATTAGACATTTTTTTTTTTTTTTTGTATAATTAATTTTTTTTATTTTTTTTTATTATTTAATTTTAATATATGTGGATAAATTATACGGCATTAGAAAAGCTTAATGTCATTTGTATTAATTTATTTTAAAAAAATTTATAACGATATAGGTATGTCAATAACTGAATTGAATGTTATAATAATGAATCTTAATTGTCAGAACAGAATTAATATAATGTCGAGGCAGTTTGATAAAGTTTGATTGGTAAAGGAAATTAATTAAAAGATAGGAAAGCAATCCTGAATATAATATAAATGTAAAAAAAAAAATAAATAAATAAATGAATAACAGTAATGTTAATGCAGTATTTACAGTATTACAAATGCACTAAGGGATTAACAAACAGATGACAATTAACGTCTGCCTATTAAATATGTAAATGATTTGAATTAAAAATAAAGAAGATAATCCGGTAATGAGTAATACATTTAAAAAAACAAAAGTACAGAAATAAATCGTCCAACAAAAAATAAATAAATAAAACATTGAAGAATTAATAAATAAAGCAATGCCTAAACATTTTCACAAGTGATTTGTCAACGTCGACGCGCCTAATTGCAAAAAGCTAGTATGAAAGAGAGAGAAAGCAACAGCTCTAAGCAATTAGCGCGTATACCAATGTGCTCAAGCAATTACCGTTTCACCTGCTTCCTAAAACATTTTCTATATGTAGTCAAACTCTTAATCGATATCTAAAAGAAAATTCTAAATCTGCGTGACATATACAAAAAAAAATATATATATTTATATAGAAAGCCTACCGCAAAATATATAATAGTTATTCCTTAAAAATGTGACATTATCAGTTATCAAAAAGGCGTAATTTTTTATATTTTAATGCCTTTTTCGATACTTTGTTTAATAAATTTCAGGCTAAAGTGTATATATAATATGATAGCTCCAAATATAACAGACGCCCCAGGAATCGAACCCACAACACGTGAATTACAAAGCCTTACGGTCTATCAACCAAGCTATATAATATACACTACAACTTCTACAATAATCGAAAAAGATATTTATATGTACATGAATTTACAGTTTAACTCTCGCGCCATCAGATCAGTAGAGCTTATTTCGAAGCTGCTTATTATACCAGGTCATAATTGAAAGCGAGACAGAGGCGCAGGCAGCATCAGGAGCTAAAGGGAGTAAGAGGAGGAGGAGGAGGATGATACATAATCTCTCTCGCACATAGTCGTCTCGACACATATATTCGATCGATCTGTACCTCATTCCCTCCCTCGTGTTGGCAGAGCCGCTTGATTAGCTCCGTCGTATTTACATATCATTAGCCGATTGTTTGCTCGCGAAGCTGCTGCTGCTGCCTGCTGCTTGCTACTACTACTCCTCCTCTCTTACTCGGATAATTTGCCTCTAGTATATATACATACATATAGCTATGGAGACTTCGACAATTTACTCCTTTTTTATTCATCCACCCAACCCCTATACATCCTATCGCTCTCGTGGTATAATTTCGACCAACCTTTAGGAGCTGATTAATTGACGCTCGGCAACTACTACTAATACTACTATACTGAACGATCGATAATTGTTATATGTCCGCTATATGTGTGCGAGGAGGTTTATCGGGGAGTCTCTTCTTCCCAATTAGCTCCAACGACGCTTATTGTCAGTTTGTTTTTTTTGTGTGCTATATTTACTTTCGTTTGATTTTAATGGCAATATGCAAGAGAGGATATGTGTATATATACAAAAGTATAAATATAGTACAGAAATTATAACAATTTGTTGTTAATAAGTTTTTTTTTTTCATTGTTTGGAAATTTAGTAAGTGGTATTTTTATGCAATTAATTTGAAAATTGTTGATTTTTGTGATGATGATAAAAAAAAAAATTAAAAACTCAACTGTAATAATTTATTCAATTGTTATTAATTTATTAATAAAAATACTTATTCAATTGCAGTGCTTTGCAGCAATTCAAGTAAAAATTTATAACAATGCGCTTATCTTTTACTTGAATTGGAGAAACAACTGTTCAATTAAAAATTGACATTTTGAAAACAAAGAAAAAAAATTTTTTAAGGAATTAACGGAACAGCAACGTTTTTTTTCCTTAACTAGTATTACAAACGCAGTACTAAATACATAATAATATGACAAAAAAAAAGTATAAGTTTTTTTACTTAATATGTTTTAAATTAATTACTTAATCAAAAACATGAAATATAAAATTAAAACTTTCAAACGCATTTCAAAAAAGACTTAGGGTCTTTTATGGAAATTATCGTTACATGAAAATAAAAAAAAAATCTCTCACGTGCCTTGTCGTTTACAAAAATCGACATATTTCGCAGGCATTGGCATACTGGTGTAATAAATTTATTTAAGTATAAAAAGACAGGTAACATTTTAAATTATGTCTTTACGCGTGATTATCGAATCTTTCGCAATGAAATAACTATATGCTTATGTGTATATATGTACATCGTGTGCAGGCTTTAACATTTTCAAACCTGCAAAAATCGACATTCTCAATTATTTTCATAGTTATTTTTATTTAACGAGTAATTCGCTTTATATTATTTCGTCATTGTTTTTTTAATAAATAGTAATCTATACTTCCTTCTTGCTCACGTCAAGCAATTTCAACTTTCTGCTTTTAGTTTCAAACAGTAGGACTTACATTTAAAAACTAACTATTAAGGCAGTATGGCAATTATGGCTTGATTTAGGTTTTTGAAGAACAAGATATCGAATCGTTAAAAAATATTGGAAACCTATAAATCCAACTCTCTCTAACGTTTTTAATTTTAAACTATGTAATCGTATACGGATTAATCTTTTTTTTTACATTCAATATTTTAAACGTGTTACACAAACGCTTTTCTTAGTATACTATTTATTTCTTCAATTCTTGTACTCATCTGGGCCTTGTAAAGCGCTTTTATCATACTAAAAAGCTTCTAATTATATTCATATTACAATATTGACTTAATACATAAACATAACAAATCTTACACTAAAATAATAAATTTTGCAATTAAAATTAAAAAAATAAGTAATAAAAATCAAAAATGTTTGAATGAACGAATAAATACGATACATCTTTGATTTTTGAAAATTAAATTAGTAAAAAATAAACAACAAAAATTTATCTAAAATAAAAATAATGTCAGGTAATCATTTGGAAAAAGTTTTATAGTTTTGACTTTGCAAGACCCACATTAGATTTCGTTTTATCAAAGAATCGAAACTTAACGCGACAAAATTAATCTCACATTCATGTCTACTTATTTTACATGGATATGTGCGTGATTTTTTTATTTCCCATTAGTACGAGTCAGTTGATATTGAAGTATGTAAGGCCTTGTAAATTTTCAATTTGGCATTTGGCAACTTTTCACTTTAAGTCGAGAAACCGAACACTTGTTAAGTAATCTTCAACGGTGATAATAAACATAAAAAGAAAAGAACAAAAAATTGAATAACATTAACAAGAACTTATCACCGCTAACGATACATCTAAAGAGTTGCAAACAATTTGTAGAAAAACTTTAAAATTTGAACTATAAAATTTTTCAAGGACTTTATTTGCTATGTCATGTCTTTCTAAACAACATTTCGGAATGTTTGCAATTTACATCATCGTGACTGTACAGAAAAATCACTCGATCACAGGAGATATATTTTTCAATAATTTTACAAGACCCAAAAGTTCTCGAAGAGCTTTGTATACGCTTATGCGTAATAAAGATAAATTATGCACGAGACAAGGTAATCCTGTACAATCAACGTGTTTGCATTAATTTTTCATCACTTTGGTCACAACGCACGAAGTATACGTGGAATCACACCAATATCGCATTGCATCAAAACGACGTTTTTGATTGGAAATTTTTTAATTTAAGACTTATCAAAGATTTTTCTACAGTCAAATAAAAGTCCATTTTTCTCATGGCTTGTAAGTCTAAATTGTTATTAAAATAGAACTCATTTCAAATTTAATTTAAACTTGAACATTTCAAAAAAATATACTATGATTTAATAGTAGGAAACTTTTCATACAATAAACTTTCTGGCAATGTTAATTATTAAAAAGATAAAAGAGATTTCAATTCCTATAATTTTAACGACACACGACAAATTCATTTGTAAATCTTTGTAAATTGCTGATACACTATTTAAATTTTTACATAAGAATATATATCACAACAACAAGCAATAAGTAAAAAAAAAACTTTCTATTACATTCCAAAGAAATATATTCATAAAGAAGTTTTTTTATTATCAAAATAGCAAAATAAAAAAGTAATTGTTTTATAATTGAGCATAATTACGTAGAGTTCGTATTAGCTTTGTCAAAAAAAGAATTTTCTACAGATATCAACAAAAAATACAAATTATGCGAAATTTTCAGCAATGAATTTAAAAATTAAAATGCAATTATTGCTTGCCACAGGTAAAAAAAGAAACTAACAAACAAAACCAGCTCTTTTTAAAATAAAAATTAATAGGATTCTATTACAAATTTAATCCCTTTTATCTTTATAATGTCAAACATTTTTCTACCATCGTTTAAAGAACGACTAAGCTTTGCTTGTACAATCAAAGGCATCAATGATAAATAATCTATCATTTTAAGGAAACGAAGAAGCAATAAAGAACAAAAGAAATGCCGTTTCCAATATTTCCAATCAGAAAAGAAAAAAACAGGAAGAAGCGGCACATTTAAAGTGTCAGTCGAGCAGACATCCCTTGGCTTTTTCGCATTTCCAAAACGAGGGCGTCCTCAGTCTTTCGGCAGTCGCTACTTTTTCTTGTAGATAAAGAACTCGCTAGCGCATGTCGTCACAGTCATCCTCGTCTTTTTTGGCGGTATCATCCTTGTCGTCGTCAGACTTACTATCAGGAACTGTGTCAGGCTTATCTAAGCTGCTGCTACTCTTCTCTTGTTGATCCTTAGGATTCTCATCTTCATTGTCGACATCCATAGCCTCGGAATCAGGCACCTGCGTCGAAGTCATGGTCCGACTCACCTCTTCGGCGATCAGGTCTGGTTCAAGTGGCGCTGATAAATGCGCTTCTTCCAGTTTCACGTGTCCTCGATGCTCTTCGGATTCTTGTTGCTCGTCATGGTTTGAGGAGGAGGAGTCAAAATCAGTTCTGGTGATTTCATAGCCGTACCTGCCGGGAAAGAGCGAATCGAGAAGGCCGTCGTTCGATCCTTCGCTGACAACTGCGTCGTCTCCGATATTATCGTCAGCGATGCTGCCACTGGATTGGTCCTGCCTATTTGCTTCCGATTCTGCACTGGTGGACGTGTTTGTTTCGTTAGAAACGTCGAAGCTTTCAACTGCTCCTGAGGTTGGTGGTTGTTCGGATAAGGCGATGGACTGAACTTCCGTGCTTCCGGAGGAAACGTTGAGCACCTTTATGGTAATCATTATGGATACATTAACTTTTTTTTTCTTTCTTTCTTAGAGCATGATTTTATGGTAGTTTGTATTTTGCGAGCAACAGTATTCCTTAAAATTTTCATTACTATTTTTTATCTGGCTATTAAGGTAGACAACGTGTTATTGCAGGTTTCTGCATTATCTTTTTCGGATACTTCAACAACTCTAAGTAAAATCCAACAGAATGATTTATAAAATACGTTAGCACTTTAACGTGGATTTTACGCGAGAGTTTATCTTATTTATAAAATATATTATTATTAAAAATAAATCTTCATTATAAGTTAAAAATATTTAGTTCTGGTGATATAAAAAATATAAAAGAACAAAATTTGACAAATATCATGTGTAACTATTTTAAAAATCGTTAAATATTTTTTAATAGCGACCGTTAAAATTGAGATTCTATAATTTTATGACTTAATAAAGAATACTGTTCTACCTTATCACATAATTCATCAACTATTTTATCGTCACATTTTATACCATCAAAGCATCTAATAATAGTTAATATCGCGTTAGCAGATATATTTAGCTACATTATAGTTATTTTTATTAAAGTTCGCTTAGCTCTTTTCTTTCCTTTTTTTCAATCACGACAAACAACTAACTACGTCCTTGTAACAATTTTAAAAATATATTAAAAATTAAAAAAGCAAATCAAGTCAAATATTTATATTACCCCTCACCAAAAAAAAGCCAACATCTACGGTTTTTTTTTTCAAATAAATTTGTCAACCAACTTACGTAAAATTATGATAAATAATGCGTGAGATTGAACGTGAGTATGTGAGAGTGATTGATCGTGACGAGAAAATATTCGCAATATCTTTGTGGCAAAAAATTTTTTTTTTTTACCACATGACAAAGCTTAACGTTCGCGAATAATCAGCAATTACTTCGGGCTCTCGTTGCCGTAGGATCTCATGATCGTTGAAGTCGACGTTGTCCTCTGGCAAACCGAGTGGACTTCTAGCTTGATAGGTCTGCTTCTCATCGACAAGCTCATCGGATCTATTACTCCTGTTGTTGCAGATGATCTCGACGGTGACCTCGCAGTCATCTGATTGCTGTTCTTTTTCAGTGGCTCTGTCGGACCAGCTAAGAAGTGACACTTCTGGTTTGATATCAGGTCTGTCGGAGCTCCATCGTCTGTAATACACACATATATACAAAATTGACATTTCAATTGAGAGAGATAAAGTTTAGAAATATGAAAGTTAGCAAGTTGTTGAAGTGGAAAGCTGAATTTGCTAACCTTTGCCATCTGGATTGTGTAGGAGGTACGACGAGTAAGGACGACTGGCCGTGGGAGAGTATCTGCTCGGCTGCACTAAGGGCTGGCTGTGACAGTTGGTTGAGGAGTATCGAAGATTGCAGCTGTTGTTGTTGCTCGCTGATGTCGTAGCCAAGTCTTGAAGGCGCGGACGTTGCGGCTGGTCGCTATTAATGAATTTCTCGTTAGAATATTTGCCAAATAATAATAAATTTTGATTCTCATAGAAATATCATATTGATTATACTTACGAGTGTGGCGAAGGAAGAGGAGGAGGTAACGAGGGTGAGTGGCTCGTCGATGGGAGTGACGGTGACATCGCGACTTCCGGTAATACCGTTGTCATCATCGTCGTTGGCAATTGGTATGAGGTAGGTTGAGGAAGGCAGCTGGTTGATGCCGAGGGCAGCGGCGGAATAGTACCGTCGTGTCTCGGCTGTATCACTTTTATAAAGTCCACTAGGCGATTGATTGAGCTCTGTGTCTCCTCCTTCTGTGATACTAGTTCGCGACGAGTACGTTGATGCACCTAGATAAAAATTATTATTTTTTTGGTTTTTTTTTATCTTTTTTTTGTTTTTTGTTTTTTTTTTTTTATTTTTTACAATTTAATTTTTTCTTTTTTTTTTATCTTTTTATTTTTTTTTTTTTTTTTTGTTTTTTTTTTTTTTTTTTTTTTTTTTTTTTTTATTTTTTTTTTTTTTTTTTTTTTTTTTATTATTTATATTTTTATTATTTTTTCTTTATTATCTTATTATATTTTTTAAAATTTTTTATTTTTTTTT
>JAPYZE010006167.1:0-15463 GCA_030522805.1 Leptomastidea abnormis | reverse complement strand
TAAGTGGTCCAATTTTCAGATCGTTAAACCTTATAGAATTTCGTAAAAAAAATCAAATGTAAAAAATCGGCCAACTCGCCCCCCTCTCCCCTACCTATAATATTTCAGATATAAATGTTCATTTAATAATCTTATAAGACCTAATTTATTTGATAAAAATTGATTAATTAAAAAAGAAATATTAACGGATTCCAATATTTACTTATAAATATTTGTTTTTTAAACAATCGATTCTATAAAAAAAATTAACTATAATACTATGTATAATAATATATATAATTACCTATAATATTACGATATATTAAATTCTCATATTAAATTACATAATAGCATATCACAATAGTTAATCTATAATAACAAATAAAAATGACTCTCCTTTTCCGCACATTAGGATCAGTATTAATATCTAACAATTGAACATATATCATAAGTTTTAAATTACATGAATTGCGTAGATTTTTTACATGTTTCTCTCAACCGTATGAGATACAGTTCTTCGATTGAACAGCAAATTAATCTTAACGGTATCTTACTTACACGTAATGTGCAATCTGAAAGACAGATAAGCTTCTT
Organism: Leptomastidea abnormis; assembly: GCA_030522805.1. NCBI lineage: Eukaryota > Metazoa > Arthropoda > Insecta > Hymenoptera > Encyrtidae > Leptomastidea > Leptomastidea abnormis. The sequence continues at coordinate 14,890 of JAPYZE010006167.1, read as the reverse complement.
GCACATTCAAAATAAGCTTGATTTATCTGGTCTTGTCAAGCTTTCGAATAAGATGTTCTAATCAACATGAATTTGATGTTTTGATGCCAAGATATAGAATGTGCAAATATTTATCAAATATTTTTAATTTCATTGTTATTGAATTGCTAAAAAATAAATTAATTGTTAATTACCTAATTATTAATTATGTTAATTTTAACCAAAAGTTGAAATTGAAAAATTACTTTTAAAAAAATTAATGTTGAATTATTATCTGTGTTCAAAAAGGACTGTTTTATAATTTTTTTCCTCAAGTAACTTTAATAAGTTTAATTGTAAGAAAAAAAATGTTAATAAAATCAATATCTAGGAATCACTTGATCGATTGCAGTTAAATAAGATTTCTACTTTGGCGATTGATTACCGGGGATGTTATATATAGCTTATCTTACAGGTGTTTTCCAGTGTGTAATATTAATATTTGCTAATAAGTGTTATAAACTTGTAGTAATCGAACAAAATAGATAAGAGTTTTAAAATTAATTTTTGCCGCTGATTGTGTTAACACACTAAGTAAAGTATAGTTTAAATCTAGAACAGGCGAATTATTGGACGAAGAAAGTTGTAGTATATTGTTGTATGTATAAGATAACCTCAATTATTTTGTTTAATTTAATTGATTTATTGAAAAGTAATTAATAATATTAAATTTTTATTAAATTTACAATTAAATGTTATGCAGTTTTTAAAAATTTTTAAAATTACTAATATTTCGGTAAATTGATTTAAAATGTCTTTATTTATCACTATTATTGTTGTGTCTCAAATTGCCGGTAAAATAATATAAATATATAATTTAAAATTTTAATGATTATTAATAACAGACTTGCATTTTATTTATTTCATATGAACAGTTTTTTTTTGTAAGAAAAAATAACGTATAGCATTTAATCGCAATTATTTTCAATCTCAATATCGCGTGTTTGTGTTGATTTTGATAAATTCGCGGAAATAAACATAGATATTACCGATAATAAATTAAAAAATTGACTTATCTAATTTATTAAATAGCATCGCCGACAGTTGAAGCTGTCAGTGGAAAAGTTTTGCGCAATGTCGTCAAAGGTCGACCTGGTCACTCTAAACGATGGGCATAAAATTCCTGCTTTGGGACTTGGAACATGGCAAGGAACGGTAAGTGGCAATAATTTAACGTCATAAATACTTATTGAATTCATAATTTGTGAAGTGGAAAAGTACTTAAGAAGTAGGAAGAATACTGGAAGTTGAGTATAGAAAAGCTCAATATTAATTCAATTAAAAATATTTATATTTTAAAATTATTTGTATAGTATTTATTTCATCTTTTTTGAATAGAATTAGCATAATATATCATTATAATACATCAATTAATAAAAAGAGCTGAAAAATCATTTAATTCGTAAAATAAAAACTAAATAATTTAACATTGTTAAGAAAAATATGAATTAATAATTGTAAAATTTTATAGGATGATCCCGGAGCTGTTGAGAAAGCTGTAAAAATCGCTATCGATGTTGGCTATCGTCATTTTGATTGTGCATCAGTATACGGCAATGAGAAAGAAATCGGCAGAGCGATAAAACAAAAAATTGACGAAGGAGTTGTCAAAAGGGATGATCTTTACATTGTTACCAAAGTATGTTTGATATTTTTATAAAAAAATTAACTTATTTATTTAAATTAATAAAAAAAATTTCTTTTTAGTTATGGAACGACGAACATAAACAAGATCAGGTAGTTCCAGCTTGCAAGAGATCTTTAAAAAAACTAGGATTGAGCTGCATGGATCTATATCTCGTGCACTGGCCTTTTTCATATCCCGTAAGTTGCATCTTCATTCTTGTGAACCAAAAAAAGAAATTACTTGATAACACGTGAAAGTAACTACGTCAGTGTTAATGTTATCATCGTCATTTTTGTGTCATTGGTCCCAAATTATTCCATTATACCTCCTCTTAACAATTGTTCCCCAACCATATATTCCACAGGCCTACTTTGGCTAATAACTTCTAAATGAATGTTCTCATTCGCAACAACGAAAGAGGAGAGAGAGAGAGAGAGAGAGAGAGAGAGAGAGAGAGAGAGAGAGAGAGTGAAAGAGAGAAAGAAGAATAATTCAACTTCTCTCCCTTCCACTTCTCTTCTACATGCATACACATCATATTGAGTATGTATAACAGCAATTGTTAATGTCGGCTTTCAGGACGACGTTGACTTCGTAGAGACATGGCGCGGTATGGAGGAGTGTTTGAGACTAGGGCTCACGCGCTCGATCGGCGTATCAAATTTTAACGTAACACAGCTGCGCCGACTACTGGACGCGGCCAGTGTAAAGCCGGTAGTTAACCAGATCGAGGTACATATAAACCTGAATCAACGAGCCATACGCGAGTTCTGTGCCAACGAGTCGATAGTCATAGTCGCTTACAGTCCATTTGGTGCGCCAGGACGTAATTCAATATTTCAACCACCTGGACCTGAAGTTAATTTACAATCACCTGTTGTTAATGAAATTGCTAAGAAATACGGAAAGGAAAATTCACAGGTTGCTTTGAGATATTTGGTGAGTGTTGATTTATGTTGTGAGTGGACAGATTTTTTTGTGATGTTTGAAGAAATAATTTTTTTGTTGGTTTTTAGCTTGATATTGGTGCGGTACCTATACCGAAGTCAAGTTCGGAAAAACACTTGAAAGCGAATATTGATGTGTTTGATTTTAAATTGACACCTGAAGAGATAGCAGCTTTGGATAAGCTTGATTGTGATTTTAGAACCTGTCCTGCTGATCAGTAAGTTTTTTTATTATTTGATTTATTTTGTGTGTGATTTTTTTTTAAATTATTCTTTTTCTAATGACACTTTTTATATTTGTAGATTTGTGGATAACAAAGAATATCCGTTTCCAGAGTATCGAGAAAAGAAGAAGAAGAAGTAAATTTTGAATTTGTATAATAAAAAATTTATATTTTTTCATTATTTAACAGATTTATTTTTGCATGTTGAATTTTATATAGACTCTAAGATGATGTACTAAAGATGTTCGTTGTAAATAATTAATGAACATATAATTTTGAAAAAAATCTAATTCTCTTTTATTATGCGGATAGTTATTAACGCTTTGTGATATTAGCCAAAAATTTTGTAAAATTATTGAATGTATAAAGCATGAAATAAAATCAATCTTATTTAACATTAATCTTTATTCTATTATTTCTTTAAATATTTGCATCAAATAATATCTTCAAACATCATTAGAATTTATCGTTATAATTTCTTTTTTTTTTAAATCCTTTCATAATTTTATTTTTCAATTTAATCTCCACTAATAAGATAACCAGTATTATATATTATTTTAAAATTAACTATCTACTAAATTACATCTGAAATAGATGCTCTTCTCATAATATGCCAATAACTGATTTATCTAAAATTTCGATCATTTAGAAATTATCATCCCTTAAAGTTAATCTGCTAGCGTCGACCTGCTTAATCAATCTTCCCTGCAAGAAAGACTATACTTATGTAAAGTGTGTCTTGGCATCGTTGAAGCTCTGTGTATATTTATAATCCGCGCATCTCGCGATCATCTGGGAAAGCAGTCAAGGACTTGACATGGCCGTACCTAGCGTAGTCTTCAACGATGGAAACAAAATGCCCATGTTTGGCCTTGGCACTTATTTGGTAAATAAAGCTCAAATTTTTCCTCGCATTTTATTGATTTTAGTATTTAAAGTGACACGAGAAAAAAATCAATAGTACGCCGTTCAACGATGTAACTTTTTTTTTTGTCTCAGTCCAAGTCTGGTGAAGTTGGTCAAGCAGTAAAGTATGCGATTGACATAGGATACCGACACATCGACACTGCGTTTTTCTACGAGAATGAAAAAGAAATCGGAGAAGCTATACGAGATAAGATCAACGATGGTACCATCAAGAGAGAAGATATTTTCGTCACGACGAAGGTCAGTGCAAGTTCAAGCTCAGCTTAACTTTATTATTTGCTTATACGATTGCTTTCTTTTTAGTAAATCACTAGGTGTTAGAATCTAAAATTTGAAAGTAATTTTTAAAATGTTGGATTTTTCAATATGATTTAAATAATTAATAATAATTTTTGTGTTACGCAATTGTGTAGTAAAAAACAAAACTAGAATAAAATCAATAAAAACCATGTTTGTTATTTTAAGCTGTGGAACAACTGTCATAAGGAAAGCGACGTCGTTCCCGCGTGCAAACAATCATTAAAGAATCTTGGTTTGGATTATGTCGACCTATATCTCATTCACTGGCCAATGGCCTTTAAAGTAAGTTAAAAGCTTCCACGCCTATAAGTTACACATAGACTAATGCATATGTATATGTTTATTGGTTTTGATTACAGTCAGGGGAAGCGTTGACACCACGAGATGAATCCGGCAAAATCGAATTCGATCCAGATACAGATTATCTCGAGACATGGCGTGGTATGGAGCAATGCAAGCTTCAGGGGCTTGCACGTAGTATTGGTGTTAGCAATTTTAATTCCGAACAAATTGAAAGGCTTTCATCAGCGGCTAAGATACAACCGGTTAATAACCAGGTGAATTTTTATTTTTTATTAATAAAATGATTTTTAATAATTGAGTTTTAAAATATTTTTAATAAAAAATAATAACATTACATGTTATCTTAAAAATACTAAAGATCAAACCATTATAAAAAATAAAATTTTACAGGTAGAAGTAACGTTGAATTTAAATCAAAAACCTTTGATTGAATTTTGCAAAAAACGCGAGATAACAGTCACGGGATTCTCGCCTCTAGGAAGACCAGGAAATCGCTATGGAATCAAAAACTTGTGGGATGAACCAACCATTCAAGATCTTTGTAAAAAATATAACAAATCGCCGGCCAATATCGCCTGCAGATTTATCGTATGTATCTTCTTCAAATTTATCAATCTTTATTATCATTTTTAGCTTATCGTTATATTAATTATTGATTTGTTTATCAGCTGCAGCTGGGTGTAACTCCAATACCAAAATCTGTGACGAACGAACGCATCAAGGAGAATTTCAACATTTTTGATTTTAGTCTGACAACTGAAGAGATGGAAAAGATCGAGAAAATGGGGACGGGTGCGAGAGTGGCTCCGTTTTCCGAGTGAGTAATCGCAGTTGATAACATTATCAGCAAAAATTCACATTAATTGTTTTTGTTTCCTGTTTCAGAGCCAAAGAAGCCAAATATTATCCTTTTAATGTGCCTTTCTGATGTCTCGTCAACAACTTTTAATTTTAATTTTTTTTTTCGTTACTTATATGATTTTTTTGTAATTGTACATAATTTATTTACACGTATCAAAGTGACCATTATAACTACTAAAATAGCAGATACTTTATTTAAATCATTTATAATTTAAAAAAAGTTTAATATTTGTTATAATTGACACCTACGCCGACAAACTGTTAGCAAAATTCTTATTTACATAGCACCTTGCTATATTTTTTATGACAAATAAAAATCATTAAAAATAATTGTTTACAAAACTTTTAATTTTATTGCGATCTATTACTGATAACAGCGTGAAATGATTAGGTAATTAGTAATTTTTCATTAAAAAATTTAAAAAATTATCTTTGATAAAGTATAGATTGAAATCAACAATAACAAATTCGACAAAATGCAAAAATTTTTTATCAAAAATAATTTTATTTAATTAAATCTTAAAGAAATACCCATCTATAATTGTTTAAACTATTAACTTTCTGCAAAAACTTATAAGCAATTATTTTTAATTTTCATTATAATTTATACAATATTTAATTACATATTTTTATTTAATTATTAATACTAAATAATTCTTTTGAAAAGTATTATCTAAAGCATTATATGTGATTGAATAATATTGTCTGTCATTGAGTAAACTGATCCAAGATAACAGCACTGCAGTTTACACATACATGCTAAAGCTATTTCGTAGCATCTAAAGATCTTCCGAGTCAGTCTACTCGTGACAGTTTTGAACGTTACTAGTAATTGAAAACATGTCTGTACCAACTGTAACATTTAACGATGGGCATAAAATGCCCATGTTTGGACTTGGCACTTTTATGGTAAAATATAATACAAAATATTATTTTTTATAATTTTGATTACTTTATTGCAATTTGTTAACTATTGCAACTTTATTATTTTTATTTTAATAAAGTTAACCTCACTTTTTATTGTTTTTATTTTACTATGATATTTTAATTTTTTTTATGCGAATAAAAATTAATTAAAAATGATAGATTTTCAATTAATATAAATAAAATTAATTATACGTTGCACCAATGACCAAATAATATATCAAGTATTGCGATATTAATTATAAAATTGCATATTAAATAGAAACTTTTTAATAAATTACTTAATTTCACAGTATTAATTCACATTTTATACCATTAAATTAATCTAAATTCAAATATACAAATATAAGATATAATTTTTAATATAATTAGTATATTTATATAGAGTAAGCCTGGAGAAGTTGAAGAAGCCGTCAAGTATGCGATTGACATTGGTTACCGGCACATCGATACCGCTACGGTTTATGGCAATGAAAAAGAAGTTGGCGATGCAATTGAAGGAGTTGTCAAAAGAGAAGACATCTTTTTGACTACCAAGGTAATTTAATTTTATAAAAATTTAGATTTTATTGTTTTATAAATTATATTTAACCTTGTGATTTTAACTTTCTTTATATTTTTTAGCTTTGGTGCAATAGCCATAAAGAAAACTCTGTAGTTTCTGCTTGCAAAAAATCTTTAGAAGCTCTTGGATTAGATTACATTGATCTGTATCTTATTCATTGGCCATTTGCATTTCAGGTAATAGCATATCGCAATCAATAATTAATTTGCAATAATACTTATAAGCATAATAATATTATTCTGATGAATATTAGACATTTTTTCTCACATTAAAATTAAAAATAATAATGAACTTTTTTTATAGGAAGGCGATGATTTAATGCCTCGAGATGAATCCGGAAAATTGTTGCTCTCTGATACCGATTACTTTGAAACGTGGAAAGGAATGGAAGAATGTAAACGTCAAGGTCTAGCGCGCAGCATCGGCGTCAGCAATTTTAATTCCGAACAATTAACAAGATTACTGGCTGCAGCTAAAATCAAACCAGTTAATAACCAGGTATGATTGTTTTTCTTTTTAGAAGTAAAAAATATGAACTTGAATTTGTATGATTTAAAATACCAATACTCTTTATAGTTTGAAGTATCGATAAATTTGTATCAGCAACCATTAATTGATTTTTGTAAAAAACACGATATTACGGTTACTGCATACTCTCCTCTCGGTCGGCCAGGAAATCGATTAGGAATAAAAAATTCTTGGGATACACCGACAATTCAATCGCTTTGCACAAAGTATGGAAAAACGCCAGCACAAATTGCCTGCAGATTTGCAGTATGTTCTAAATTTTTATTAATATAAGATTTTTTAAAAATTTTATCGATGTTATTCTGTATAATTGATTTACGATTAATTATAAAAAAAAATTTAATATTCAGTTCCAAATGGGCACAACACCAATTCCAAAATCTGTAACTAAGGAGCGCATCAAGGAAAATATTCAAATCTTTGATTTTTCTCTTACTGATGAAGAAATGAATTCCATAAAATCGATTGCAACTGGTGATAGAGTGGCTTTAATGGAAGAGTAAGTTTTATTGTAATATAATATATAAACTTAATATTATGATAACATATATTAAAATTAAATTTTTATTATTGTATTACAGAGCCAGAGAATCAAAACATTATCCTTTCTTTAATGTACCATACTAAATGAAAACATTTATAAATATTATATTATTTTTATAATGAGTATATGGAGTGTAAAACTGTACATATGTTAAAATTAAAAATTTCTTAAAATATTTGTCTATTATTTTTAATTTTATATTACAATACTTAAAAATCCTATCAATACATAAATATTCAAAGTAAGTATACCTTACCAAATAAAAAAAAACAATTATAATTTTTTTATTTTTAATATCAATTACTTATTTTAAAATAAATTGAATTTTTATCTTTGGAATAACATAAACACGAATAAAATTTGAACATACGTATATTACGTATACGAACTTATACCAGCCGCTGGAATGTCACGTGACAATAACACAGCAGATACTTACAGCGTCCTCAAACGAAATTGATCACACTATATATTCTGTGTGCAAAGAAATTACGATAAAATCTATTATAGTAGAGATACCACTCTATTGAACTCGAACGTCTTACAGAAAAAAAATATAACGATAGCGAGTATAAATTGTAACAATTTAAAAAAAAAATATATCTTTCTTTGCTTTAAGTTTATATCAATATTGTAAAGACGAATAAGTGTTTTCACGTTATCACATTTAAGATTTCAACAAGCAAGCTAAAAACTTTTCCCAATAGCTTTTACGCAAACTACAGTACTTTATTGTATTTTAAACATGCAAGTGCCTTTAGTTACTTTTAATGATGGTCACCAAATGCCATTTTTTGGTTTTGGAACGTACTCGGTAAGATGTTTTTTTAAGTTCATTTCTTAAATTTTAATTGAATTAAAATTAGTGCTTGAATTAAATTTGTATGTAGTAACAAAAATTTTCATGCGAAATGTGAGATCTACTCTGTATGGCAAGTGTATCATGTTAGATATTAATATTTGAAACTCATTTTAGTTTACTGCTATTAATTTAGATAATTAAAATCTTTAATTTTTCTACCATACTGACTGTTAAAAATTTAAAATTATTAAAAAAAAATGAATTATCAATTAATATTATTTTATATCAATTTGATTAAAAAAACATATTATCATTATTCATATGCATATACAGTTGAAAAATAAAGAAGGTGAGGATGCAATTAAACATGCAATTGCAGTCGGTTATCGCCATATAGACACAGCTTCTTTATACGGAAATGAGAAAGAAGTAGGTAATGCCATTCAGGAAAAAATAAAAGATGGTACAGTTAAGAGAGAAGATCTGTTTATAACTACCAAGGTGAGAAGAAATTCAGTATTATTAAATTTTGTAATCACATCTGCATAATCATACAAACGTTTCTTACACAAAATTATATATTGTAATTTATTATTTATTACCGAGTCACCATGTGGTCATTAACATATCTAAAATTATCGCGAGACATTTGAAAATTTAATTTTTTAAATAAAGGACAATAAATTCTAAAAATAAATCTAGAAACATAAGCTGTATATTATTTATTTTTACTATAACATGATTTATCACCTAAATTGTTTTTCAGCTTAATATCAGTATGCACTCTGAAGATCAGGTCATACTGTCTTGCAAAGAATCTTTAAAAAATCTTAATTTGGAATATGTAGATCTTTTCTTAATTCACAGTCCAGTCTCTCTTATGGTAAAATAATTATATTGTATTACAAAATTGACTTGTAAATAAATATTAATTTAAAAGTAACTACGTAATAATTTTCAGGAAACAGGTGACTCTAAAACGTTAGTTCCTTCAGAGATTGATTATACTGAAACATGGAAAGGTATGGAAAAATGTAAACGCCAAGGTCTTGCAAAAAGTATTGGCATCAGTAATTTTAATTCGGAACAAATATCTAGATTACTTTTCAAAGCAACCATTAAACCTGTCAATAATCAGGTAGTTTATAATTTATTAAAAAAGTTTAACAAACCCATTTTTGGGTACAAGTAAATAAATTTTTTATTTTTACGACCATTAAAATTATTTGCAGATTGAAGTGACGCTAAATTTAAATCAAAAATCATTAATTAACTTTTGTAAAAAACATGATATCACCGTCACGGGATATTCACCACTCGGTAAACCTGGAAAGCAACCGAATATCACTGATGCATGGCTGAATCCAAAAGTTCTAGAATTATCAAAGAAATATAAGAAAACACCTGCTCAAATTTCTTTAAGATTTGTGGTAAAAATTTGAATTTAAATAATATTAATTATTTTTTAACTTCCGGTACATGCAATAATTTTAATCATTTCAGCTTCAAATGGGAGCAGCACCGATACCTAGGTCTAAGACAAAATCAAGAATCGAAGAGAATTTTCAAATTTTTGATTTCAGTCTTACAGATCAAGAAATGAACGCTCTTGAACTTATTGAAACTGGTGCTAGAGTAGTACCACTTGACACGTAAGAATTAAATAATTTTGAAAACATTCTTTCAGCACTAAATACTTTAATTAATTTTTACTTTTGCTTTTACAGATACAAAGATGCTAAATATTTTCCTTTCAATATTCCTTATTAAGCTCAGTATAGTATTAGCTAAGAATATGTTGTCTGATTGTTGCATTTTAAATATGGATAAAAGATGTGATAATAAGCTGTAATTATAACGGAAATTTTTGAAAGTTTTTTATCAAGATAATTTTTTTTTTGTTTCATGTATCAGTGTCAAAGAAATCAAATATCGTCCTTTTAATTAGCCATTTTATTGATTTATGAAGTTTTTCTAATGTTATTTTTTTTATGTCTTTATCATGTGATTTTGCATAATTGTATCAAAGAGGTTATTAAAATTATAAAAAATATAAATATTTTGTATTTGTCATTGTTGATCACGATTACATATATTATTCTTATCAGTAAATATCAATAATTCTCCAGTCACTATTTTTGTTTGTATCTAAAATAATATTAATAAAACATATGAGTTAAAATGAGTAAAAAGTGATTAAATTGATATTGAAGTCTGTAATTATTTTTTTCAACTTGTATGTGTTATCACAAAATAAATATGAGATACCATTGATATCACCAAACATTTACATACTTATGTTAATCACTAAACTACTATTTAACGCAATGTATTTTGACGTTTTTTTAAAGTAACAGTTTTTACACGTAATTGACGAACGACCTACTCTTCAGCAAAAAGTCTACTTAGTGTAGGTGAATTGTTTAAGAGATTTTATATAGAATACAATATTTTATACAAAATATTTAACAATTATTAAGAGCAAATATTTGATTTTAGAGAACAAGATAATTCAGCAAAAATGCAAAAACTAATTTTTATTTTTATATTGTTCGCTGGTTTTGTCGAACAAGTTTTCCTTGAAACTATACAATTTAATGATTATTTTAACAATGAAGAAGTAATTACAAAAAGTCTTATGTCACCAGCTATTGTTAATCCGATAAATTATAATTTATCATTAACCTTTCATTTAAATGATAATTCAGAGAAATTTTTTATATTTGAAGGCATAGTAGAAATAAAAATGGAAGTAAAAGAACCAGTGCAGCATATAATATTAAACTCTGAAAATTTAAAGTTCGATCGTGAAAATTGCACTTTGAAAACTGAAAATGGCGCAATCATAACTGATTACATATTAAATTTTGATAAAAATGGAAAATTTAATATTTCAATGAAGAATGATAAAATATTACCAAGTGGTTTGTACTTATTAAAAATTTATTACACGGGTATGGTGCGCGATGATTACAAAGGTGTATTCATACAGTCATATGAGAATGAGAAAGAAGACAAGGTGTAAGTAAAGAATTTTAAATAAAAATATGCTGATTTAGTTAAGAGAGCCATTTGAAACTTTTTCTGATTTTCAGATGGTATTTAGCAACGCAACTTCAACCATCGTATGCTCGACGGTTACTACCTTGTTTCGATCATCCTAGTTACAAAGCAACTTTTGATGTTACAATTAGACATAGCAAAAAATATAAGGCACTTTCTAGCACGCAAGCTAAACGAACATTTTTGACAAATTCAATAATGATAACGACTTTTGAAACTACCCCACCTATGCCAACTCACTTACTGGCTATTTTTGTTTCTGATTTTAAATTTAAAAACAACACTGCAAATAATTTTAGAATTCATGCTCCTGAAAGCAAAATAAATTATACCCAATTTGCTTTAGATAAAGGTATCAAAGTATGGAACAAATACAATGAATTGTTTAATGCAACTTTAGACATGAATAAACTGGATATGGTTATCTTACCTAACAATTTAAGCGCAGCTATCGAAAATTTTGGCTTGATTATTTTTGGGTAATTACTCTATTATTCATATAATTAATTAAATTGGTTAAAAAATATTATGTACAAACTATTGCAGACAAAATCATGCTCTTTTTGATGAAACATTACAAACAACGACCGAGAAGCATAATATTGCAATAAAAATCGCTCATGAGTTAGGACATCAATGGTTCAGACAAACGGGTAATTTTAATTTTTGGAAAAATTCATGGGATAAAGAAGGCATAATTAATTTTTTGTCTTATTATATTATGGATAAGGTACAAGAAGTTTTTTTTTAAGTTTTGCTGTACATTAATTTGGAACTTGAAAAAATGTATTATGTGACTTTATTACAGTTAGAACCAACGTGGCGGTTAATGGATCGATTTGTCGTGCATGATATGCTCAAGTCAGCTTTTGAATATGATAGTACTTTAACGACTGTTCCATTAAGTCAGCAAATATTTTCCGACTTAAAACACTTTTTTCAACCAATTGTCTATACCAAAGGTATGCTTCTTTATACACTATGTTATTGTCATAGTTGTAAAAAAAATTAATGGTTGTTGAAAGAAATTTCCTAAAGTCTGAAATATTTATATATAATAGGTACAGCTATTTTTCGTATGATGCAACATATCTTCCCAGAGCGATTATTTTGGAAAATATTGGAAAATCATTTGATTCAAACGTAAGAATTTTTATTTTAACCGACGAAAAGAAAATAAATTAAATTTTTATTTTTATTCAAATTTATGCCAATGACATCTTTTTTGAGTCATAATAAAGTTTCTTTAATTAACATTTATGAATCATAAAATATAAATTTTGAAAGAAACTAAATAAAAGTGTGCTAATATCTTGTAGGCATTAATTTGATAAAGTGTCAATTTTTAATTTTATTATGATTATTATTGTCTAGATACAATAAAACAGCAGATTTGGAAGATCTTTTTCGAGATTTGCAAGAAGTGGCAGATGCCGAAAAAATCAATATTAAGATAAAAAATATATTAGATCCTTGGATAAATATTAAAGGATATCCTATTCTAACTGTTATTAGAAATTATGAGTCTCAAACTGCTGAATTAAAGCAAAAGCCCTTCTTTACAAATAATGGTAGCAAGGGAATTGAAAAAAATTTAGTCAACTGGCACATACCTATTAATTATGCGATTGCAAAAAAATTAGATTTCGACGTTGCTGAACCAAAACATTGGTTATCAGAAACATCAATGACAATTACCATTGATGCTGATCCTGAAGATTGGTGTATATTTAATAAACAAGTGACAGGTTCGAAAAATTTTTATTTTATATTACACACAATCATTGTTAGAGTAATGATAGCTTATTAATGTAATTAGGTTACTATCGTGTAAATTACGATGAAAAAAATTGGAGACTCATCATTAAATATCTTAAATCAAACAATAGAAAAAAGATACATGTGTTGAATCGAGCACAACTAATGAGTGATGCTCTTGTATTTGTTCAGCAAAAGTTATTGAGCATAGATATTTTGTTAACATTAACTAGTTATTTAGAATATGAAACTAATTATATTGCTTGGCTGCCTGGTTTTGATGCTTTAGAATGGATAAATAGCAAATTAATTGGTACACCACATCATTCAATTTACATAGTTGAGTTTTTTTCAAATTAAAATATTACATATTTGGTTTGAATCATATTGTGCAAATTCATAATATCGAACATTATTTTTAGGATTATGTTTCTAAGCTGACACAATGTGCTATTGAATCTGTAGGATTTGAGGATACAGATAAAGACGATGATATTATTAAACTATTTAGAACAGCTTTAATTAAACTATCGTGTTCGATGGGTAATTCTATGTGTATAAATAAAATGCATACTTTACTTATCAAATGGTTAGACGATCCTCAAAAAAATATGTAGGTTTAAGTTTCAAGAAAAAATTATTATTTTAATGATAATTACTTAATTGAATTTTAAATTACTTCTAGTGTGTCTGCAGATATGAAAAAACTTGTTCTCTGTTATGGTTTAAAAGAAGCAAATTATAGTACATGGAAGAAGACGATAAATATTGGCAAGAAATTGTCGCTTAAAGAAGGATTAGAATGTTCAGGCAATGTAGATATTTTACAAATGTATTTTAATGATATGTCACCTAGAACAGAACAAAAACTGTCTATAAATGATAAGATTTCAATTCTGAATAAATTGCCAAAGACTAAAAATGAAGATTTAAAATTGATATTTGATCTTACAGATATAGTTACATCTTCACCTGAATACAATTCTACAGGGTAAATACCTTTTACAAAAAAATATTTTAAAGTACGTTATGACTTTTACTTATAAAATGTTTCCTTATTGCAGAGCAAACTATCTTAGCTATGTTATTTTACGATTGAGTAGTAAACTCACAACAGAGACTTACTTGAAAAAGGTAAAATTTTCAGAATTTATGATTACTTAAAATGGAAAAAAAAAATTAATATTTGTTAATTTTTAGATGGAAAAACCAAAATATATAAAAACATTTGCCTCGTCTGTTGTCAATAGCGCAAAGAAAAACATAAAAACAAATATACAATGGTTTAAGGACAACGTAATAACGTTATTCAACACTTTTATGAGAATTGATTCTACGTTAAAATCGTTCGCGAAAGATTGTTTATAACAAAAGTATCTTGCAAAATACACAAAATATGTAAATAATAGTTATTTTCGTAACAAGGGCGCAAAAGGCATGATTCCCGCACGAGTTGTGATCACCACGCACGAGTCATCGGTGAAGCCGCACGAGTGTGC
>JAPYZE010006161.1:0-25087 GCA_030522805.1 Leptomastidea abnormis | reverse complement strand
CCAATTAAAGCTTTTTTTGTCCGAAAAAAAAATATTAAAAAACAAAAAAGTTACAGCCAAAACAAAACTACTTTTCTCAAAATACCCCATCTTCCCCTACATATTGATCTGTGAAAGAGCTAGTAGTATAATGTGCGTGTGTGTGTGTGTGTGTGTGTGAGAGAGAGAGAGAGAGTAGATACAAGATGAAAACTTACTAGAGAGCCCATAGCCGAGTGCTCGCGATTGTCGGGGAAGAGGTAGAGATCAAAAAGCACCCAGGCGCCTCTCCAGACGAATACGACCAGCGTACCGACGACCCCGACGCTGAAGACGCAATCGAGTACGTATAGGGACCAATCTCTTGTGTTCTGGAAACGACAATTTTTTTATTTTACAATTATAAATGCAGTCTTCTGCTGCAGTGTCTATATATAAGATGATTAATGTGTGTGTGTGTGTGTGTGTGTGTGTGTGTGTGTGTGTGTTTGCAAAAATCATGACCTAATGAAAATATAAAAAAATTATTAAAATCAATTTTGTTATTTATATACGCGATTTATCTATAATTCTTTTTTCACATAATATGTGTTTTTATATACTGTTTCGTCTGTAACTTTTTTGTAAGATAGGTCGAAGAATCATTAAAAAAAAAAATTAAGCTGATCGATAGCTTTTTAATTTCTTTTTTGAATGATTTTTCTATCTATTTTAGAAAAATAATTATATATATTATGAAATAGTACATAAAAGACATTAATTATCATCAGTTTTTCACGTATGTTGATATCTTTTTACTTATAATTTTTTTCCTACGAAAGGTAGAAAAACGGTTCAAAAAGGAAATTCAAGTGCTAGTAATGTGCTTCAATTTCTTTTTTGAAGCGATTAAAAATATTAATGAAAAAGTTACAGGGTGACAAAGTAGAGGGAAATAATTAATTTTGCTACTAATTTCTGTGTTCTTTTCAGTCTTTATAAGCACGTGTATTTAGATTCAAACAACGTTTTTAATTGCTTAAAAAACCAAATTATAGCTATTTTCAAGCACTTTAATCTCTTTTTTGAATCATTTTTCTATATCTTTATCAGAAAAAGAGGAATGGGTGATAGAATAAGAAAATAGTTATGTTAATTTTAACATAGGTTTAAATGGAAAAAGTAAGGTAAGCCTGAAAAAGGATGTCACATGAAGAAAATGCGCCCTCAATCAGGAGCGTACCTCGAAATTAAAAATTTTTATTTTTTGAACCATATAACTACCCTTTTTTGTGGAATTACTCATACATGTGCGACATGCCGATATAATACTATAAGTACATGCTTTAACAGTGATAATAGGCTTTTTTTGTACAAATTGACAAATTAATTATATCCATTTTTATCACCTATAATCCAATTATTCCAATTTATTATCACTTATTTGCTCTTATCTTATTCATTCATTCATTCATTCATTCATTCAATGGTGATTAAATATAATATAAGATTTTAACAATTTATTGAATTGAAAAACGGCGATAACTAACATTCAATGATTATAACACTATCTTATGTTTGAAAAACTTATTTACGGAAAAAATTCGAAACAAGTGGTCCATCCAGTAAACGATTATGTATAGGCACACTCAAAGTGTATTTGAAGCTTACAAAAAAGGGTCACGGGCTCTACTTGGCAGCGAAGCGGGCGGATACAGAGGCGCGCGGGGGGGAGAGAGAGAGAGAGAGAGAGAGAGAGAGAGAGAGAGAGAGAGAGAGAGAGAGAGAGAGAGAGAGAGAATCAGGCGGGCAAACCGGGAGCGGAAAGCGAGCTTGCGCGTTCCACGTACGTAAGTAGTAGTAGCCAACACAGTCGTTCAGTCAACACAATCGTCAATCTCGCTCTCGCTTGCACCGACAGCTGATTTGCTTGGTTAAGCCAGAGACTTATGTAAATAATAATAATAATAATAATAATAATAATAATAATAATAATAATTAATAATAATAATAATAATAATAATAATAATAATAATAATAATAATAATAGATAATAATAATAATAATAATAATAATAAGAAGAAGAAGAAGAAGCGTAGATGGCATCTGTACTCTTGAAAATTCCGGCTTTTACATACATATATGTATATGTGCGATTGAAATTTATGCACGATCAATTGCTATGTTTTCATTTATTGCAATTATCTTTGCGTTTGTAGCCCAAGTGTGTCAAGTACGCTCGAGGTCTCACCGTAAATTTGCCAATTTTTTGTTTCCTTGCTGAGATTTGAGCGAGTTGTGGGTGTAAACAGCTGTTTTATTCAGATTTTTTTTCTTAATTTTTTTTATCTACGAATGCAAAAGGTAATTTTGACTCGCCCTCGAGTGTAGACGTAAAGATTCCTCGAAACCTAATATACATAGCAGCGCAACGAGAATAGTCTACGAGTTACTTTGATAAAATTAACATTTGTTATTTCAAAACGCATAAAGCGTCATACAAATTAGTATCGGTAAAATAAGCATTTTTATCAGCTCGGTGGGCATAAAGAAAATTTTGAAATTTTGTAATTAATGGTAAACAATTATTATTATTATTATTATTATTATTATTATTTTAAGGCGTAAATTTTGTTCAGAAATATTTTTCACGTAATTTAAAAGTGCAAAATTATACATCTAGTAGGTGGAAAAGACAAAGAAGACGCATTCGCATCAGTACAGTAATAACAAACTTTATTTAATCAATCAATTATATTTTTGTTGATTGAGAAAAAAAAGTTTGTTCACGACGTCATCTACATATCTCTGTATATGAAAATTCAAGTAGGTATGTGAATAAGCTTCTATTTCGCTCGGAAAGATCGACAACAGCATAAATCGGCGAGTATATAAAAGTATTATTGTAAAAAAGAAGAAAAATTGGGCATGAGATGTAGTGAAGGGTATATACCACATGAGAGAGAGAGAGAGAGGAGGGGGGGGGGAGAGAGTAGATTTAGTGTTCGTATAATTTAGGAGCAGCGCAGCAGCAGTAAGAGAAGCTGCGGGAAACAGCGTGCGTGCGTGCGTGCGTAACTTACGTCGACTCGAAAGAGAGTTGGCACTTGGAAGTATCCGTCAACGTTGTCGAGGCTGATGGCGAAGGGGGGAGCGGATATGTTGCGCAGGGTACGCATGATCGCGAGAGTGAGGAGGCTGACGCAGGTGGTGGTGAAGACGGCGACGAAGGTGTGCTCGGTGTAGAGGTCGAGGGCCTGCCAGGTGCCGCGCCAGGCGTTCACGCAGCAGAGGCCGAAGAGCGCGGTGTAGAGCCGCGAGCCCGCGTAGAAGAGGAGCCGGTGCCTGTCCGGGTGCAGGCAGCCGCTGAAGAGGTGCTGCCCGAGGTAGAAGCCGAAGAGGCCGCTGAAGCCGATCGCGATGGAGGCGAGGCTGCTGAGCTCCGGCCTGCCCGGGCAGATGTAGAAGCCGCTCAGGGCCCAGGTGCCGCGCCAGTAGCCGACCACGGCCGGCCCGGCGATCGTCGCCGAGAACACCGCGTCCAGGATCGTCAGCGCGCTGTAGTACAGCCGGGAGCTCCCGTCCAGCCTGCGCCTCCGGATGCCACCACCACCACCACCACCACCACCACGGCCATTCGCGGTTGCGTTCGCTCCTGGCCCCTCTTGCAGCTCTACCATGTTCCGCCGATCCACCGGTCGGACGTAAAGCTGCTGCTGCTGCTGTTTTTGTTCTTGCTGCTGCTGCTCTGGGAAGACAAACTTTTCCGACGAGTCACTGCCACCGCCACCGCCGCCAACACCATTGCAGCCCATCCTCGGGCATCCTTCGGCCAGTGCCGGCCAGGCCCGGACCCACCTCGATTCCTCCTCCGTCTCCGCGTTCACTTATGCTGTGCGTCTGTATAAAGCACCTCCTCCTCCTCCTGCTTTTCTCTCCTTTTCAAAGATCTTTAGCTTTAACGATGCCGACGGTAAAATCGTCAATCACCACCTCGCGCGATCACGTTTGAAGGTCGCGGTACACTCGTGCAAGGCCTATCTGATCATCCGAAGCGAACGACTTTTCTCCAAGATTTGACTTGACTGGAGACCCCAGCCATATCTCCTCGGTCAGCGGCTGACCGGCGGATTAGGAGAACGCATCATCATCCGTCCGTCAGCAAGAGATTGCACTTGATCGCGCTTCGCATCTTGTTTTTAAAATCTTGCCGGCTTATTTCCAGTTTCTCTCTCTCTCTCTCTCTCTCTCTTTTGAGATTCGCGGACTGTTATCGCTCGAGCCTCTTATCACGCGTGCAACACCGATATGAGCCACAGATGACGACGACGACGACAACGACAGATCGGGTCAGCCGACAGACTAGGCACTGCGGGACCGGCCCGTCCGCGGCAATCTTTTATCAAGCCTCCTAGCTTGCTCGCTCGCGGCCCGCCACCCCCGCTATCTCGGTATCGCGCGTACAAGCAGCAGCAACGGCGCTGCGTTAAGCGTATGTATGCTATGGTCCCGCCATACAGCAGCAGCTTAGCCGCATCATCGACAACAGCACACACTCGGCCAGTATTGCCTATATGCGTGGGTGGACCGCGCGGGAATACGCGCAGCACGCGCCACTGTCCTATCGCGCGGGAAGTGGGCATTAGATATCTTTCTATCTCCCCCCCCCCCTGTCACCTTTCTATAACTCTGCAACATTAGCTGACGCGCAGCCGAGCCAACTGTACTGCACGCCTCCTCCTCCTCCTCCTCTCCTCTTTAAATTGGTTTGATGCAGCGGCGCGATAGTCACCGACTATGTCAAGATGAGATTAATCCTCAATCTATGAAGCGGATTAAGCCACCTTAATTCTAGGATTTGGAGTCTTTTTCGTCCTAAGGCTATAAAATACACGATTCTGAAAAAATTCGTGAATCACCTTTGAGTATCCTAGTTTAAAGTCACAGTTTTTTTGTTACAAAATAATTAAATTTTATATATACATTTTTTTTTCATTATTTATAGCCAAACATCCGAAAGAAGAGCCTCTTTCCAAAAAAAAATCTAGCGTAAAATACAGGTTTTTTGACGAAAAAAGTTAAACTTTAAAAAAAAAATACAACACTCATGTAGGATTAAACTAGATGCCCTATTTTGTCATCTAAAATCATGGAATTTTTACTATGTAAAATATATGGGTATAGATATATGAGCGAAAACCTTGGCGAAAACAAAAATTTTTTTCAACGACTCTCAAACATTTTAAAAACCTTGATTATTGTTAAAAACTAAAATGTTTTGTTTTTTTATTTTCAATTTTTATTAAATATTTTCAAGCTGAATAAACACTACAAAGTTTTTTCATTTATCATTTTTACTAACGTTGTCTATCAAAAGGGTCGAAAACGACCCCCATCAGATTTATGTAGCCTGGCATTCGGACAAGAAGATCGGTTTAAGCTTATATTGGAGGATTTTATACTTTGTTACTTGAACTTTTTTTTAGTAATATTTTGATGGGTCTAAATATGCATGTGTCTGTGTAATAGCAAAAAATAATTTTTCTGATGTCTAAAACGACCCCACTTAATACATTGAGGGTTAAGACCGGCATGAAATCGCGCGCGACGACGTCAATGCATCGGTTTCGATTATTATTTTTTTTTTAGTCCTTTTTTCTTTATTTCACAGGATATTTAATTCAATTACAACGAGGTTTTAGATACTTATCATCTGTAGTTTAGAAAAGTATAATTAAATTATACGAGTTGGTGACGTCATTAATTTTTTTTTTTTTATATGCATGCATGTCAATATGTTAAAAAAATGGGATATTCTGAAAAATCTGAGCTCCCGGAAAGGAAAACAATTAGGTAAATAATATTAGAAGGAAATTTTCTTATCTATTATAACATGGGTTATACAGTTTATAGCTATCATATACTTACAGTGCGTCAAGTGCGCGGAAGACAAAACTTTTGAATTTAAACTTGGAATTAGGAAGGCAATACGATAGCAATCAAAATTCATCATGGTTTTAACCTGATCTTAAGGAAGGTTTTTGCAACAATTTTCGTAAAATTTCTTATATATAATTTATAGTCTTGTCAGTTATAACGATGACTTATCAGTGATTTTTTTTATATAAGATTAAGAAAAACAATAGTAAGGTATATTTCTCTTAACAGACAAAAGCCATACTAATACTTAAATTTACAAAAAAGTGTGACATCTACAAAGTAAGTATGTACACGATATAATATAATTAAAATTAATTATTATCAAACCTTGTTGGCTTTGAGAACTTGAACTATGGATAAAAATATGTACATATCAAAATCAGAACTTGAATAATATATATCATTGAGAAATCGTAATAAATAATTTATTCAATAAAATCGAAGATTTCGCGAATAATTAAGGTAAAGGCAGCGCTTTTACGTTATTTAATGTTATTCTTGGAATAAAAACTCAGAACAATTTTTTTTCTCCTGTAATTATTTGTATTTTTATATTAATAGTGCTACATAAACCATATATGGGTCATAGAATTTTTTTTTCAGATACTATTCGAGTTTACTTATCAAAGTTTATAATCAAAATAGCTTCAAATGTTTCATGAATTACCTTTAAATAATGAGTAAACTTAAGTACTACCATACACGATGTATGAATTTTTTAAAAAATTTTCCTTGGAGTTATATTTTTAAAGTCACGAAAAAAAATCAAATTTAAGGCTTAGCACTGAACATGTTCAATCCATATAATTCTAAAATTTTTAATCTGTACCATTACATAGTGCAACAGCTATACTTAAATTTCTGCTCAACATAACGTAAGTATATTTCTAATTCGGGTGGTGGAAGATTCACATGAATATGAATCTTCAAAAATATTTTCCTGATACATTTCATAACAAACATTTAATGCTTTCCATCTTTCTGGTATTTTAAAAGATTTTATTTTTCCTTCATCAATATTTTATAATAAAGAAGAAAACATTTTGTCTGTAGATTTTTCTTTAATTGTAAAATTTTAAATAAAGGCCAAAAATAAGAATACATAATACATTCTTCAACTATTACATTTCTATATCCACGTTTTATAAATAGTAAAATTTGACAAAAATCACCTCCTAAAATTATTAAATTATCTCAAAATGGTTGATTTGTATTGCATAAATCTGTCGAAGTTGTGTTTACAATTTCTATTACTTTTTTAGGTATCGTAGAAGCTTCATTCTTTATAAATCTATCAATTTCTCGTTGTCCCATAATTTTAAATACACTATTTTACATCTTTACCTTAACAGGGGGTGGGCAAGCGGGACGAGCAGGGGGGCGAAGCCCTACTAGTATATGTGAGTAGGTTCACGTCAACTGAGCAATGTCAAAATTTATAAATGGCTTAAACTTTCAAGAAAAAATTCCTTGGCACCTCAGAAACACCCACAAAAAATTTTAAGTTACTAGAATTCTACAAGCGCTGGTATAATATTTTTTAAATACAATAAAAAATAAATAATTGATAGACAATATTTTATACGTAATTTTTTTAAACCTGTAACCTATCAAAATGAGGAAAGTCCGAGGGGGGGGGGGGCGCTGTACAGTTTTTCAAACTTCTTAAATATGAGAGATAAATGTAAAACTTTCTTTTTTTCTTTATATTTAAACGACCGAATGTTTTTCTTACAAAAATATTATATAAAAAATATATAATTGTATATAAGAGATGCAAAATCAAAGTTTGCAGTCATCAGCTCATCATCGGGGAGTTTTTTCTCCTCGCAGCTCCTTTTACCGCGCAGCGGACGAGTCCTTGCTCGTGATAACCGGCTAAACTGACGCGTCGTCGTTTTTTTTCTCTTTTATGTAGAGGTATATTGTGAGGTCGCTAGTACAGTTGTTGCGCAAGCGCCACTCTAATAATCATATTCCCTCTTGCTCTTCTTCTAAATCTTGCCTACATAGGCTTGACAATGATAGCAATAATCTTATCTCTAAAACTAAATATAGGGGTCGATCGACCGATCTATCGATCGATCAATCAGTGTGAACGATCCTCTGTGAGATAATCGATTTTCTTCCCCTTCTATCTCGACTCAATTCAGCAGCAGCAGCAATATAACAGCCTGAACCTTGAGCCACGATTTTTCCGCGATGAGTGGCGTTTCCTGTCGCTCTCAGGTATATGTGCCTTTACATATTCCTCATTAGACTAGGAGGGATTAAAAGAGGGCTTTGTAAGAGAGAGGAAGAGAGAGCCAGACTGCACTCGCTGCACGCTTGAAAATCGACGTCACCTTTTTGTCCGGCAATAGAGCTTCGGATTTCAAGCCAATCTTCTCACCTTGCTCTCTCTCTCTCTCTCTATTTTTCTTGCTCTCTTGCGCAACTATATGTCCCGCTACCATCACTACCGTCGTCGTCTCCGCCGTCACCATACAACGGCCAATTGGTTGCCGAGCAATTATCCAGGACACCGCGACACCTTCTCCTTGGTTCCCCCACCGTCGCCACCCTCTCACCGTCGGCGCAGCAATTTGTCCCTGAATGTTCGTTATATGTATAGTTGCAGAAAGAGAGAGAGAGAGGGGGGGGGAGTATTACTTGAGGGTAATAAGTGAGGGTAGATCTATATTACACGATCAGGTGGATCAAAGCGCTGACTTAGGAGAATAGTTGGATTTGTTTTAAAGCTTGCCGCATCTCTGCAAATATTCGAATTCTTTTTATTTATTTTATTCCACAAAATTTTTGAATTTTAATCATGTTGAATGTAGTCATAGAATTATTATAATCATTGCTTAATTATAGTTAATAACATCGCATGACATGATGCATTTTACCTTGTCGTAATATAAAGTACGTTACATCTATTGTTTTGATTTACAAATTTTGCAGCGTGAAAATTGCTATAAGCAAGCATTCCGCTCGAGTAAGTCTATTTAAGTTGAAAAAAAATTGTAAAATTCGATCTCAGCTAACTCTTATCGTTTTGTGATCAAATTAATGTACTAGGCTGTTGGGACTAAAGCGACATTCAGACTAATAGCCGTGAAGTGAGCGGTTACAAATAAATAAGACATCATCATTTATATTCATGATACTAAAAAAAAAAATTGTCAAAACGTAGAAAACAAAAAAAAGAAGAAAAAAAATAATGAAATGCATGTATCTATATAATAATTAATATATTATGTGTATACTGACCAGTTTGAATTTGGTGGGAAAGAGAAAAATAAATCTAGGGCTGTCCAATGTGATTTGAAAAGGCGGTGCAAGTAGGTTCCTAGAGCAGCGCAAAATGAGAAGGTCGCCGAGGATAGCGAGCGAGAAGCAGGCGATAGCACTGAAATCATATATAGCATAAAAAATTGAAATATCAGATATTGTAGAGGTATATATACATAACAATTTGAATCAAACATAGATTTGTAATTATGCGCGTCGAGCACTTAATTATTTCACCGCCAAATCCGGCTTGCGTAGCTAAGAGCGCGCAGATGATTTAAAAACATGACAAGAGCAAGAGAGAGAGAGAGAGAGCAAGAGATAGAGAGAGAGAGAGTTTGAGTTCCTTTATTAAGCGGCTGTTACATAGTTTGCTTATAAGTAATGCGGACTAGAAAAAGTGTTGATACATTGTAAAATAAAATAAAATACAATATAATCTTATAACATATCGTTTAACAAGATTATAAATATAATAACTACATAAAAAAAAAATTTTTTTTGAGAGAGAGAGAGAGAGAGAGCAATAATTTTGCTAAATTTCAATAAGCTATGTAGCAGAACAGAGTAGATGGTAGCCGAGTTTTGTAGTAATTTCAGCTTAGACGAGCGGAGATAAAAATCTGCGATAGAACATAGATAGAAAACGGTAATAATCTAATGATCGATGCTCTATGTATGTGTGTGTATGTGTGCGTCCGTGCGTGGGTATAGGTTGGTTGTATACTGTCGTATACATATTGTACATGTTGCTATTAGCGACGAAATAATAATAATATATACGCAAATGTACGTATTCCGCTAATCAGGCGCTTATTAGTTCATCGGTCATCGTACCTATCTTACTTATACTCTTACTCTCCGCATCGAATTGTATAAGTAAGATATGTATAAAAATAATTTTATCAGCCGCGCGGCCGACAACGCCGACTTCTCAGCCTACCAACTCCAAGAAATTTCTGTTTGTTCCACGGCTCGTCAAATTTTCCATTATTTAAACAAGATGAAAATCACGCTCTCTCTCTCTCTCTCTTACTCTCCAGCTATTACTTTACACGTATGTATGCGCGACTAATTGTGAATAAAAACCGCGGGAATATGGCTATTGTCGTTCGCGCTCTTCTTCTTCTTCTTCTTCTTCTTCTTATCAATCGCACGTGTATGACTAACACTTGAATGAAATATCAAAGAATCAACATTTAAATATTAACGCTGTTTAAAATCTTGTGTAAAATCTCCAAATTACATTTTTTATTACACTTAATTATTTCACAATAAATTGCTATTAAAATTTTATTTATTTATTTATTTTATATTTTAATTAATATCTATATTTTTTGTATAAAAAAACGACACTGTATTTTGTGTAATTTATTTTAAGACCGAAAATTCAATGGCGTGTGCTCCTACCATGGAAAAAAAGTTTCTACACAGAAAATACGTAAATCTTATTTTTACAAGAATTTCATGTTACTTTCAATTCACACAAAAATTTTTGTAATCGGAGGATGATACAAAGATAAAAGTAGTCGTTATTTTATACTCGATTTTTAATAGTGTGTCTTCTTCATATAAACATATGATTTGTTATGTTGTCGGATTTTTGCATTTACATATTTTATAAAAAAAGTACCGGAGATAAAATAATAAAAAATTACTTACGCTGACTGAAGAGCGAAGCAGTCGTTAAGAAGAATCCAAGCGCCACGCCAGTGGCAATTGTTAGCAAGGCTGAATACGTAAATATAAAGGGTGTGGACGAGTCGACAACCGAGCTTACCCAGCGGGCTTCTCGAATTGACTTGGCTGGCGAAAATTTGGTGCAGGGAATACTTGGAAATCGCGAACAGTATATGTATACTTATGCCGACGATAAAACACAACCAGCCGCTGAATCTGAGAGTTATAGACACACCATGATACAAACTTAATTTACTCGTCGATCAATTTTTTTCTTTTTTTTATTGTTGCGCAAATACTGAATGTACAAATTTTCATTTTACGAACATTTATTGAACAGGTTGCCGATAGTATACCAATCTGCGTATCACATAATCAAGTTTTTTTATAAAATTTATTTTGGTTTCTATGAAGAATGAAAATTTCAATACTCAATTTACAAGCATTAACTTGATAGATATGAAAATTAATTAAATTATTATAAATTAACATAAAATGTTTGTAGCATCAATACCTTATATAAAAATTAAGTGCTTGCAAAATTAGCGCATACATGCCTTATAATATGTCAGGGCGAACAAAAGATTTTAATTTCGAAAAACAAAAATAATAAAAAATAATAATGCTCATACAGCGTATATTTACACAATACGAAATAGCAAAATAAGAAGAGGCCAAAAAGTAGGTGACATACATATAATCCTGGTCGTCCAGTATGTATCTATATCTTCATTTTCAATTTTTTATTTAAAAAAAAAAAAAAAAAGAGAAAATAAGTATAACAGATCCCCAAATGATCTCAGAGCTGTAAACTATAGACGTCAATCGTTTAACGTATCTCAATCCTCTTTTTTTCCTGGACGTGTGCTCTTTGCGATCGATGTTTCCTTCGTATACAGTTCCGCGAGTTTTAATTATTCAAAAAGCTACTTTTCCTCTGACGCTTATCTGTTCATATTGAACATTGAACGTTGAACAGTCAAAAGTAAACAGTAAATCATTATAACATCATTCGAATACGTGTATATATATAATTATCTGCCTGCAGTACAGTATCTTACATTGCTTGCGTATTTGAAAAAAAACTAAACCTATGAAGTCAAACAGGCGATAATTGTGTAAGAAAAAATTAAAAGTTTTATAGCAATTAAGATTGAGCTTGGATTTCACCGAATATTATGAGGAAATAAAAATAATAAGATTTCAATGGTAATCTTTGAGTTGACAAAAAAAGCCTATTTATGTATAGTAATATTATAAAGAAGAGTGCTTACATATTGTCGTGAAAATCCATGAGAACCCAAATTCCTCGCCAGTGCGCAACGACCATGGGTGCGACTATTATCGCAGCAATGAAGCAATCCGTTATGTAAATCATGTGCTTATTCATCAATATTCCCTTACGCCTCCCCTCAATATTTTCATCCACCTCATCATTATTCTTCTTCTTCTTCTTCTTCTTCTTCTTCTTCTTCTTCTCGTTTTCAAGCCGAACATCGGTCGGCTGAATTTGTATTCCACTGATAGCCTAATAAAAATGTTAAGAGCTTTAAATCCTATAATGTATTTTCTGGCAAAATCCTCCGCATTCTCACTTGGCATACAAATGTCGTTTAATTAACTTGACAATTCCCCCATCTCATCTCAACTGGCTGCATATTTAATGCACTTCTAAACGAACGATCTCAGTTGCGTCGTATTTATAATTAATCTATCTGCTAACTTATATTATACACCTAATTGAACAGTCTATTGTAGAGAGAAAAAAAAACATTCTAAAGCACGAGATTGATTGATTGATTTTTCTTTGTTCAAAAGTATATAACTCGATCATTCAACATATAATCAATTTATATTTACCTGGCGTGAATTTCGCTTCGCTAAATCGGAGACAATGATTTTTGTTTGTCCATTCAAACATTTCGACGTTATTGACGCTATCTCATTTTGATCATCATCCTCATTATTTTCCACTTCTCCAAATTTTGGAGCTGCGTCATCCAATTTTTTGTTTACTAAATTTTGATGGCCTTGCTCTTTTCCCTTATGCTTATCGAATCCACAAATTTTGAAACTTGGCAATTGAGTTACTTGGATTGATTTTTCATACCTCTCAGTCGTTGGTAAAGCTTGGTAATTCTCCAAACTCATTTTTCAATTAATTTCCCAAATTTGTCAAATTTCATAAAACTTGTAGAAAACTTATAATCAATAAAATTATCACATTCAATTTTTCGAGTTTGCTTTTAATTTAAATTTTGAATATAGTTTAAAATTTTGAATACAAAAAGAAAAAATTGCTCTTTTCATTGAACCTGCTTTTTTCTAAGACTGTTATATTTTAAAAGATACTAGTAATAGAAAAGCGCGCTACGCGAGCAGGGTCCGTACTTTTAGAAAATAATTACTTTTGCAATATTATCGATAATTGTACGTACGCAAAGCGCGCTTCGTGCGCATGGTCTGCATTTTTCTAAAATAATTACTTTTGCAATATTATCTAAAATTGCATGTAGTACAAAAAATTATGTTTTAAAATACATAAGAAAATTTAAGAACCACCTTACGCCGTTCGTACAAACGACTGCTTCATTTGTTCTTTCAAATTTGCCTTTCTATGTTGCATTTTCATGCTCCATAATAATACGCATGTACGATTCGAGATTTCGAGATATGCGATAAATATCCGTACATGTATCGATATATTCCCGCGTATATAGGATTATTATATTAAGAATATAATTGTCAAGTTTAATTGAAAAGAATGTTAAATTCTTATAAAAATTAACCTTTTTAAGATAAATTCAGCTCTTAGATTTATTTAATTTCTCGGTCTTATCAAGAACTGTAAATATGGCGGAGCGCGAACTTGGAAAAATTATCCGAAAAGCTGATCAATCACGCGACCAAGAGAGGTGAAGAGAAAATAAAAATGCTGATTCGCGCCTGTCACTTCGCGGAGTAAGTCAAATTTAGACTTGCAAGCTCGATGAACCCCGAAGCACTATACGGAAAATTTGCGGCAATATTCCAGCGAGACGCATCTGCAGCTAACTTATTCGTAAGTTTAGTATTAGAGATTAGTAGCTCCCTTAAATTGCCAAAAACACACACACACACACACACACACACACACACACACACACAAACGCACACACACACACACACATACACAATATCTCAAAAATAAGTCATTGTTAGATTTTAGGACTTGGGATTCTTTCATTGTATGCCAAAAGGACCCAGTATACCAGGTTTCATCAAAAACCATGACCCGAATGTTGTGGCACCTCCTTGTTATATTAGGTAAATTAAAAACTTATTGCTTATATTAAATGATAAAACAAAATGAATAATTTTTACAAAATTATTTTTTTTAATTTAATTTAATTTGCTTTTATATACAATTTTTTAAAATATATTCAATTTGAATTTTTAAGTAATTCAAATTCCAGATTATTTTGCAAGTCAAACTCACCGAATTAAAGCTGTTCGAGGATTTTACCAGTACAATCCTATCTATTAAATTAAACAATTTCTCTCGCTCTGTTCACTCAAACTTCTTACCAAGCGATGAAAAATGAAACTAGCTTGAAAAATAATCTGCCGTTGTCGATGCCCGATCCGTGATCCAGAAATGATATTGACGTTCCAATTTACAAGGATGAGAAAAATTGTATTTCCAATATTCTCAAGCAATTCACATCTTACGGATGTGAGCATGAGATTCTTGGAAAATTCAAATTCGAAAATTTTTTAGATACGCAATTTTCTGCAAAAGGAATAAAAATAATCGAAGGATCGAAGGAATATGACGAAAAAAAAAAATAATGAAAAGACATTGGAGATATGACGTAATAATTTATTATAATCATAAAATGCTCAACTGTTTGATACAATGCTCAAAATCTTAAGATAATATACAGTATATTCAAAGCACAAAAATATTTCCAAAAATTTTTTCATAACATTCGCATGATCGCAGAGAAAAACTAGACGTAGTAACTACCAAAGTTTCTTAAATTACAGAGCTATGTTAGAGGTCTCTTTCTCTCTCTCTCTCTTTCTTTCTCTCACTGTACAGTCACTGGACAATAAATTGTAACTTTTTTTTTCGTTACATTGACACGAACGGAAAGAGTCTAACTAGAAATTACTTTTTTAATTCTTTATTCATTCATTTACTCGGTAGTGTATGTATGTGTTGCATAATAATATTGTGTGGTTATACGTATAATATTGCTAATATGGAAAATTCTTTCGCCTTATGGCAAATCACTTGAATTTCTTTTTTTTTGTGCTTGTATTTAAGATTTCCGGACGTTAAAAAAGTTTTTTCTGTGATATGAGTGTAGAATTTATCCGTACGCTTAATGAATCGTCGTTGACGTCGTTATCATGACTTGAATATTTGAGAGAGAAAAAAACTTATATATTTTTTCATTTCGATTAGATATTTCTAAAAAATTTCTTCCTCGTACGGTATATAAAAATCCATTAAAATCATAATTAAATAAATCAACGAAACGAAATAAACGTAAATATATTTCTTATAAAAAAAAAACAACAACAAACTTTTATTTATTTTACCAAGTTACAACTAACCATAAATTTACCAAGACGATTAATAATAAATATCCAACTAAATTTAAAACGTAGAATGTATGTTTGAGTGAGAAAATTTTCAGAAATTTCTAATTCCACGACGTAAACAAATAAGCTCGCATACATCTCGTAACAATGACATAATATTTTTCGTTAACATATATATATAACGTATCACTCTCGTGCACAGCCTCATTGCCAAGTACAATGTCTCAAGGATGAGATCTCGTTACATAAACTGCAAAATCGAGAAAATTTGCTCTCTATCTCTTTAACTTTGCTCCCTTATTTTTTTCTATTCAAACACACGCGACAAACGTATATATAGGTATATATAACGACGCTCTCTTACACATTAATAACAGTCGATGTGGTTGGCAGCAGGCCTGTTGCATGTTGCAATATACCAGGCGTAAAACACGCTGAAATTAAGCTGGGTGTGAGAAGGGAGGTAAGTAGGAAGGGAGGGGAGGGGTATGAGGAAGAATTTTTTATAAGGAGATTGCAGAAGACATAGCGCGCGCGCCGACGGCTTATTTGACTTACAGTTCACAAAATAACTCAAGTTATGTTGTCGTCTTGTGCTTGTTTCAGTCGTTTGTTTGTTTAATCGCGAGCCGATGAGGCGATTTTATAATTACGTCTCTCTTATACAAACTCCAAAATACCTATATGGGTTATGCGATAAGTTGCTATTATTGGTTTGCGTGTACGTTTTAAATGGCAACTGCTCGGACAAGTGTTTTAAAAGAGTAATATTTCTTAAAAATATTTTTTATTGATATGCCAAATTAGACTGATTAGAAAAAATGGGGGCAGGGGGGGGGGAGGGCAGGCAGATTCGAGGGCAAGAAGATCCTAGCCGTGGTCTGATTTCTGCGAGTCTCTAGGCAATTATTTGTTATATGCGTATAATAATACACACATTTGTCTTTCCCGTTGTGTTAACTTTTACTTGTGTTTGCTTCTTTTTTACTGGTGTACCAACACAAACAGGTTGAGTGTTAATTTCTGTTCAAATCGATGTGTGTGTGTGTGTGTGTGTGTGTGTGTGTGTGTGTGTGTGCGTGTGTATGTATTGCTATTTTGTACTATTTCATTGAATTATCGTTAATTAAGCGAAGAATTATTATGATTATTATGTATCGAGCGAATAATATAAAAAAAAATATATATATATTTATATATAATATATCGTAGAAAACTTGATAAAATTAATAGATATTGGATGACGTATTAAAGTGGAAATGCGATCACGACTTAAACTTATAAATAAGTCTTAACATTTTTTTATATACATTGCGTTTGTTAAAAATCTATAAAAAACTTTTAGAGTGAATATGTGTGATAGGTATATTGTTTGTAATAAGTAGGGGAGAGAGGGGTCAAACTACACGGGGGCTGAACTAAACGCTTCAATTCTTTCAATGTTAATGAGTTTAATGTGTTTTTTAAACATAGTAGGCTTAATTGTACTGGCACCCTCGAGTTTTAGCACAAGAAATCAACGGATTCCACTACGAAACAAAATTTTGAAACAGAAAAAACGTTTTTTCGACTTTTTTTTCTCTACTTGAAATGAAGGAAAATCTTTTTCTCGTGGAGGATAATACATTTTGGACTTTTGAGAAGCCTCTAAATTTTTTTCAGGCAAAAAAAATCAAAATTTGCGACTTTTGTGGTGCTTTGTACAGTTTAGACCAAGCGATCGTACAGTTCAGCCCCATGACTTTTTCATATTGCGAAAAAAGGTGACTTCAATGATTCTGCTCTACAAGTCACAATTTTGAAAAGTTTTGACTTGAAAAAAATTGAGGGGCTTCCTGAAATCCCAAGTTTGAAGTCTGTACTTTTTTGATAATATATTTCTTTGATTTAGTGTGAGAAAAAAATTGCTGAAGAAAAATCGTGTAGCCTAGCCCCTCTCTCCCCTACATGTTCAAAGCTGTTTTAGAGTAATAATTCAAGTTGTGTGATTTTCATTTTATAGAACGAATAAGTAAACGTCTACGTTAATTATTTGTCTGTAAAATTGACGTTGTACTTTGAAAAATTTTATTGAATTTAATTAATTGATGTCTACACGAATGTAACACGAGAAAATAAAAGCAAAAAGGTTTATATATCTTTACAATGAAATAGTTCATTATGCAAGCGGAGCTTACTCAGCGATTATTGTAACGTGGAATCTCGATGCGTTTATAGCCAATTGCAGTCTTACAAAGTGCCACAATTGTGGAGTGGCGCTTAGCAGTCTACAGTAAGCCAGTAGACTGGATAGATTTTCCGCTTTCCCCTCGTAAAAATATAAAAAAAAAATAAAAAAAAAAAAAAAAAAATTATATGATCATAATAATAATAATAATAATAATAATAATAATAAATTATATGATCATAAATATAATTATGATCATAATATAAATAATCATAAGAAGGTTTTTCGAAAGTATATAAATACGAAAAAACGTGCATGCGTATAAATTGAGACAGAAGTAGAAAAGGGTAGACTTGAATTTTTAATCGGTTTAAAATACGATTGTATATTAATTTAATGAAGTACATATTGGTGAGAAACTTGGAATAACGTTTGACTCATAATTATACATATGCTATGAGAGAAAGATCATCTATAAAAATTTTTATATACCGTAAAATAAGAGCTTTTGCACTGCCGGCAAATGAATGCTCCGCGAATATATAACGAGCACATAAATACCGCAGTACATCCGTATGGTATATAAACCTATGTAGACCCATAAATTTTTCATCCTAAAATCTTCCTCAACTAAAAATATCTTTAATTGTTTATTCATTTATTTTATTGATTTTCTTTAATTTTTTAAATTCTCAACAATTTATGTAATACTTATATTGTTTCTCGTATCTCGAAACTTTCATATCTATATGTACTTTTAACTAGATGACGAGACTAGTCTTAAAAACAAGTTTGCATAAAACTGACTGGCTTATATCAATGTAAAATCTATCATCTACTTCATCTTCAAAACTATGCGCTATAAAACTCGACTTTTATCATTATTTTATTTTATTTCAACATTTCGCTATGATACACAAGGAGCAACAAGACTAGAGTTAAACGCACAATATAAACGGTATAGGTACGCTATATTTGTATTCGTGGCTTGTAATATGCGACAATAAATGTATATCCCTTAACTTATATTATGATCAATTATAAGATGAAATGAATAATACCATTTATTCGCTTTTTTTCATGCGGACACACACTTTTGTATACCCTGTATATTGCGCGTTATAGGTATTCGTGTCATTTTGCTTTGGTATCTTTTTTAACATACGACTAAGACCGTCGCTCATATGATATTCTTCACTTTTATTTCGAAAGACTACACACACACACACACTCACGCACGCACACACACACACACACACACACAGGCATATACAATGCGCGTAAAAATACGAGCTATATATGCTATGCTCGATAAACGACTTCCCGTCCCGCACACACTCACACAAATCTGATATACACCAGTAGGTATATCCTATATCCGTTATCGGTTTAGCATATAGCAATAACATACTTAACAACGTGTTAACATTTACGCCGATCATCGATATATCAGGACTCGAGAATCGTTAAAAATCGAACTTCAATCTTATATAAAATCATCGGATAATCGTCGTGCCTTTTATTTATATGTTCCCCTCGGCATTCGCTCTATATTATTATATATTCATATATATATATATATATATATATATATATATATATATATAACGCAGTAATGAACTTCGCAAGCTTAATAAAATTTGATATTTGGAAAAAATAAGTGTATATGTGTTTTTTCTACCTACTTTGTTATCATCTTGTCTCAATGGAAGGTTAATCACTGTCCATAATTTCGATATCTTTACTTCGCGTCTCCTTTAAATTAGATTCGTCAACATAATTGTTTTTATGATTCTTTTCCTCCGCTGATTTCACGCACTAGATAATAAAATATCATTTTGAAAACAAAAATTTTAATTTTTCTAGCTCTAATAACTACGTTACTAAGCTCTACGTGCACCTATAAAAATTATTATTTATTTTCATGTTTAGTTATATGAGTTATATCATTGTGTGTATGTATATATCGTGAAGGAAGGACACGTAAGACTTGCAAATTTTTGATTGTTCTTCAAGTTTTGTGGCCGTTTAAAAACATTACCTTTAACAATTGTTACAAAAAGGTTTTTTTTTTATAGCGTTTTTTTTTTTTTTTTTTTTTCTAAGTAACAGTTTAGCAAAATATATTTATCTTAATTTTCATGAATCAGGCAAATATGTGTATGATATAAATTAAAAAGGCATCTCAGTTTTATATCCCAAGATTTAAATGTGGTGCCAAAACGAAATCTAATGACTAATTCATCAATCTCCAGTTGAATTATTTAATACTTACATCTTCTATTCTTATTCTCGGTGACATTATCTGCTCCGGAAAGTGCCAGGGTTTAAAATTTGGATTGTTCAGCGATTTCCAGCTGGGATAATTCACCGATGCCTTGTGTAATTTTTTCACCATCTGAAAATACAAACTTAGATTAGTTAATTATACTTGAGATGATTAATATTCGAATAGATTCCAGATTTTTACCTTTGGAGCAAATATTTGAGTAACTTTATTTACTAACCAAACAGGCAATTTCCCATGTGGATCTGTGTGAGATACGTATCCTAGTTCTGAACCTTCTCCATTTCTCGACGGTCTTACAACGTATCCTGAAAAAGAACAAGCAATTTAAATTTTTTTATATTGTAAAAGACTAAAATTATTTAATAGCTGTACTTGCTTATTTGAATTTTATTCACCTGTGAGATATGAGGTCGCTCGAACAAAATTTTTTCTTGGAGGATGATCTTTATGAAAAACTGAGTGATTAATAATTAATTGCTCCAGTCCTGTGTCAAGCCAAGATCTTTGAAGCACGAAATCTCGATTTTTTAAAGGAGAAGGACAGGCCACTGTAGAACAATATATTAATCATCATTTTTTAAATTAATCAGTTCATTTTAAAAGTAACTCCAATTGGCGTATTTACTTGAATAGTAACCGATATCATTATTCGGATTAAAAAAGCCGATGTCCTTTGAATCAATCATATGGGTATCCCACACTTTTCGGTACTCTGGATCGTGTAGTACGTCGTATAAAGTTTCAGGCAACACATCGGGAAATCTCGTTCTAATCTAAAGCAATCAAATTTTTAATGTAAAATCAAGTTTTTACTTTCTACTACCTTTTTTTTTGTGTTATAAAAGAAAATTCACCTTGACCATTCTGAAACTGATTCCTGGGACGGTCTTCGTCCAAACTGATAAGTCTGGTTTATTGTAATCCAATCTCCAATCATTGTTATCGTCGTACAATTTTTTCAGCTTTTCAAAATCTTTATCTTCTGCTATTTTTACTAGGCCAACATCCATTATAAAACTTCCTGCGTCAAAATTATAAGCAATTACAATAAGCTGTTAGCCCGGCTCGCCGATGTATAAAACAGCTATAACAGTCCAACTTATAACATCAC
This sequence comes from Leptomastidea abnormis, assembly GCA_030522805.1. Taxonomy (NCBI): domain Eukaryota; kingdom Metazoa; phylum Arthropoda; class Insecta; order Hymenoptera; family Encyrtidae; genus Leptomastidea; species Leptomastidea abnormis. The sequence continues at coordinate 4,072 of JAPYZE010006161.1, read as the reverse complement.
GTTCTCGATTCGATCGGAACGACGTCGAGTCAGTTATTTTTGGAATACTTTCGTTCGTGCGATAAAAAATTTTGCGAGATAAAAGATGTATGTGCAACGCACGATTTCAAAAATATCTTGAAAAAGAAAAAAGAGAAGAGAAAAAATTTAAATAATCAGCAAAAGTTTGCAAGAGCATTAAATAGATAAAAGAGAGAGAGAGAGAGAGAGAGAGAGAGAGATACAGCGAGAATAAAAAGGGTTTATAGATGAAGCTCGCTATTGACACAAAGCAGCTGGAAATTAAAAAAGCCAGCAGTGCATTGAAAGCCATTTATAGCACCTTTTAAGCGCGCACCATGAGTCACTGATAAGTCTTGACCTTTGATAGAGATAAGCTCAGGTATATTATAAAAAAATAAAAAAAAAAAAAAAAAAAAAAAAAAAAAAAAAAAAAAAAAAAAAAAAAAAAAAAAAAAAAAAAAAAAAAAAAAAAAAAAAAAAAAAAAATGTCAACAAGTTTTTTTTTTTTGCTGAAACACTGAGAGCAAAATAAGGGGGGATTTTAAGTTTGTCGCGTTGTTTCTGTGATTAAATATAACAGAGTCTATTCGTTTGCTCTGTTTACGTTGAAAAGCTCCATGCATGAGAAAAAGAAAGCTGCGAGCAGGCGAAGAAAGAGAAAAAAGAAAGAGAGTGCAGACTCAAGGCTATATTAAATTCGCAGATCATAAATGTTGCATAAAAAAGGAGAGAGAAAAGGAGAGAGAGAGAGAGAGAAAACGTGGCCTGAATGTACTTATAATTACGGGGAAAGCAATAGAAGCATATTAAGTTATAACGTGGCTGAGAGGGTGAGAAAAAAAGCGTGCGTCAGCGGGGTAGTGGTGGTGGTGGTGGTGCTTTGTAGGTTGCTGTCAGCTTTCACCGTTGCCGTGCGTGTGTGTATAATCAATGGGGGAGTGCAAGCTCCCTCAAGCGTGCAGCAGCCGGCCCGCAGCTTTACGTGTTCTACTTGTTTCTCTGCGCGTTGTTGTAATAAAAACAACTCACTTGCTCGTCGAGCAGATCTACTCTTGCCGTCGCCGCCGCCGTTACTGCTGTTGATGTTGATGCCCCTTTGAGGATTAAGTACTTTTGTTGCGAGAAGTAAGTATACGCACGTGTGACTATATACAATACAACAACAACAACAACAACAACAAAAATAATAATAATAACAATAATAACAATAATAATAATAATAATAAGGAGAAGAAGAAGAATATATTTGGCTGTGACGATGCTCTTTCCTTGGGGGTGTCCGCGACGCCGCCACTGCTGCTGGCTGTACTAACGTTGGAGAAGCGGACAGTCGCGCTGGCGGCGACGGCTCATCTCGTTCCTTCGCTCCTGATCGGGGTCCACTGCTGCTGCTGCTGCTGCTGCTTTGCTGCTGGGGGTATATAAGTAGCGCAGCTGCTGTCTAGTAGTCCTCGTCCTCGAGTTGCGGACGGGATTGCTGGACTGCTACGCCAAAGCGGCCGGCCCAGCTGCTGCTGCTGCTGTTAGGTTGGCTCCGGCTCCGGCAAAGTCCATTGCTTTTTCTCTTATATACGTATATATGTATGTACTATGTACGTTATCTCTGCGCGCCTCGATGCTTTCTCTCTCTCTCTCTCTCTCTCTCTCTCTCTTTGCACCCGCGCAGCAGCCGAGCACGCCTTCTACAATTGCTATAGCCGACTGCTGCCGAGTGCCGAGTGCTGACTGACGATAAAATGACGACAACGACGACGACGACGACCCGTTAGTTACTGCTATATACCTATGTTTGCTATATGTATATACATATATATATATATATATAATGCTGCGTGCGTGCTAGCTTGAGCGCTGCACCCCCTCCCCCTCCCCCACCGAACGAGAGTCGAGAGAAGTCCTACTATATGTATGTACATGTACATACACGAACACCTATTATTGTGTGTATACTGCATACTTACATTACATAGGGGAGACCGGGGCTTGATTAAATTTTTTCTTTCTTCTGTTACTTTTTTAGTTTGAAATATTTTTATTTCAGACAGAATGGATTTTAAAGGTATTAATTTTAGCTACAAAATTTACTCCGTCCGAATGAGCTAAATGCAATAATTTAGTTTTAAGCTTTGAATTAATAAACCGGGACATGATTATGAAAAAATGAAAAAAACTCGAGGTATGATTAAAAAAAGCCCGGGGTATGATTAAAATTTCCATCTTATATCATTGCAATATTGAATTTCAGGCATTAATCTTGATAGTACTTTTCAACTATTTTAAGCCCTGGCCGATGTTTTTAAATGTTTCCATTCACGAGTTATAGATTATATTGTATATCGATATATTAAATATTTTTTTGTGAATTCTTTTAACTGTAACTTTAAGTTTGTGAGATCAAAGTATATATCATTAAAACCATTTAAATTAAAGGCCTTGAACACAGCTACAATACATGCACTGGCTGATTAAAAAAACTTGTGTAGATCCAAATCCATCTAATGATGAGTTAAAGTTACGAGTTATTTTAATACTATTTTACATGTTTTAATAGCCGTTTATCTTAAAATTATTAATTCTCAGTGCTACTTTTTCTTTTGTTTAATTTCAATTGCCTGTAACTTTGGATCTATAAACAAGCTTTTTTAATCAGCCAGAGCTTCATTTAAAGTTCATCTAGAGTACTTTCTTTTTAAATATTTTTCTTTATGTTTCTCAACTTTTCGTTAATGAAGAATTTACAAGCAAATATTTTTTAATTATGCCCCAAAAATTTGTTTAATGGTACCCCGGGTTAATATATATTCCTTGAAATGGACATATCTCAGGAAGGAATAAAGCTTATAGGGATGTCGTTGGGGGCGCAAAATACTCGTAATGAGTATAGTATACTTAAGGCTGGTCAATCGTGCGGAATCCGAAGGCGCACTGTCAAAATATAAGAGCTACTATTCGTAAAACAAACGTTTAAAAAATAAAGTGCTAAAGTCAAAAAACGGCGCTAAAAAATCGAGTTTATCGTCAAAGTACGTCATATTATGAAAATTAACTCTTTTTAACAAGTACAACATGACCTCCAAGTTTCGTTGGATTCCATATTTTCGTTCAAAAATAATCCTCAAATTTTAATCATGCCCCGTTTTAATCAAGCCCCGCTCTCCCCTATATACATACACATACACTATCGAAAGTCGTATAGGTAAATATATGTGTCTATATACACACATACATATGAAAGGAATACACGAGATAGGATGGTCCTCCCCCGTTCTTCTCGCGCGCACGTTATTCACCAGACTTGCTCGTTCCGTCGCCACCACTTACCAGACTCGCAGTCTCACCACCACTACTATTACCACCGCAGCCACCCACCAACACCCATATAACATAACGACGACAACGAAACGACTATATGGTGACGTATTTATACATCATCTCAGCAGCACCACCAGAACACCACAGCCGTGAAATTAGATTCGCTCTCTCTCTCTCTCTCTCTCTCTCTCTCTCTTACTTTCTTTCTTTTTTTTCCTTTTTCTCCTTTTCGAAGCAGAATTGATCTGGACAATTTTTATATCAATTCATCGAATTGAGATATAAAATGTAGCACTTAGAGGCTGGAATTGGAGAATTGGAGTAAAAGAGAAGAAAATGAGAGTGAGAGGTTTCGGAGCCAACAGAGCTTTAAAAGAACAAGTGAGAAAAAAGAAAGAGAGAGAGAGAGAGAGAGAGATTACATTAGATTAGATTAGATTAGTTTTAGTATGGACCAAGAGGTAACACACCCTCAACTGGCCACTAGCAATATAAGTAAATACAAATTGAATGAGATAAATACAAAAGTCGCAATTAAAAGTATAAGTATACACTAAAGTATATATAATTAAAAGCGCATAGAGTAGAATAAACAAGTAAGAGAGAGAGAGAGAGAGAATTCATATATCTCGCATACGCGTCAAGCAGCAGCCACCTGCTAAAAAGCTCTTTATATTCCTATACGTTCAGGATCGAGGATCTCACCAACCGGCATTCTTACACGGAAAAGCACTTGCTCTCTTTTATCCGTATATAT
>JAPYZE010006156.1:0-12382 GCA_030522805.1 Leptomastidea abnormis | reverse complement strand
ATTATTTTTAGCGTCACTGTGTATTTGTGCAGGATTATGTGATTTCGCGTCCCATTGAAGAGAAATTATAAACATCGGGTAAGCAAAGTTTTCTTAAAAGTTTAGATATTCTTTAGAATCTGTTAGCATCTGTGTGGAATTGTGTAAATTTGCATGTTTCAGATGGATAATTATATAATTTGGGTGTGTAGAGTTTACTTAAAAATGTGCCAGTGATTTTCAGTCTCTCTGTTCGTTTGTATTAGATTACATGATTTTGCGTTTTTTTGGAGAGAAATTATATATATATATATATATATATATATATATATATATATATATATATATCGGAAATGTAAGGGTTGCTTTGAAATATTAGAGTATTTCTTAGCACTCTGTTCATTTGTGTCCGATTACGTGATTTTACGTCGTTTATAAAAAGAAATTATTTACTTTAGGTATGTATTGTTTTCTTAAAAATTTGCAGGTATTTTTTTAGTGTATGTTTGCATATATGTGGAATGGTTTAAATTTGCATCATTTTTAGAAGAAAATACTAAAGCGGCGTGCAATGCCGAGCGAGCGATAGCGAGCGAGGTCATTTCCTAATTATAACAGGTCCTGATAGACATATAATAAGTTCTTACAAAAATTTTTTTAAAGAGATACTTTTTCTAATATTTTTGTCTACGTACATGCAGCAGGCAATTATTAATGTTATTCAAAATTTCGTGTGAATTTATTGCGTTTACAAGCAGGTAAATAATTAATGACTTTTTTAAAAGATTTTAGTAGACATTTATGTTAAGATTAATTATAACTAATTAATTTATTATATACCTTTAATGGAGATGATCTTAAGAAGGTTTGGGCGTTTTTTAAAAATGCAATTTTAGCGCTGAAAAAAATATATGTCATTCTTGGGCATATTAGAAGTCTACATAAATTTTTTCAAAATTTTTACCAGGCATTTTTACGAGAAAAAAATTCAAAAGAACTGCTCTCTTTAACATAGGCTCTTATGGAAAAACTAGAATCCGCGGCTTTAAATACAGAATTAAACCATTAAAAAATGCAACTTGACGCAAATAACTGAAGTACTGATAGTTTATGCCATAAGAAAGACTTTCGTACCATTACAATCATACCTTTCCGGGCATTTTTAAAAGATATTGATGATACAAATTATAAAATCACCGTAAGCAGACAAATCTATTGCTACATTACATGATAAGTCAATTAGGTAAGTTGACGCTTTAAGGTCAGGTTTCCCTCCCTTCTCCTTCACCCCCTTACTGTAAAAACGCTGAAAACTTCTTTAAAGAAAACGGCTGTAAAAATTTTGCTTTGAATCATCTACAATTATGCATTTTTTCTAGAAATTATTCTTGTAAACCTATTTTGATGTTGTATTTTCATATCTCATCTTTCACCACGGAATGAGGGCGCCAGTATACTTGCACTAAGCTAATTGAATTAAATGCTTTATTTTAAAATATATTTCAAGTTTGTTTGAGATATAAAAACAAACACGTATTTATAGACCGTTTAATTTATAAATTCCAACATTCCTAAATTAGGATCCAATTCAGTTTTTTTTAATGTTTTCATAAATTATGAAAAAATTGGTATGTAGCATTACACATTTGTGATTGATATAAAGTAAAAACTGAATAAAACTCATCAACGAATTATTTAATAAAAACTTGTACGGTTTTTGTAAGCGCGATATTTTATAAAAGTATTAAAATTACTATATTAACATTCATAGCATTAAGATAAAACTCTCTTAATTTTATATTTTTAGTTATTTTTTTTTAATTTGTAAACATTTAATACAAAAACTTTTTTCTTTCAAAGGAATTTTTACTATATTTCTTAATTTATCACTAGTGTCTTGATAACATTATTCTTAACAAGTATCTTCAACCGAGCGAGCGTCAGCGAGCGAGGTACAGTTGCTAGTAATATATTAAAATTTTAAAAATAATTTATTTTGTTTTTCGAAATTCTTTGAGAAAGCATTCTGCTAATGCAGTTAGCAGCTGTTTTTTTACTTTTATAGAAACAACATCTCAAGCTGAAATACCGGGCCTGGGAAGTTATGCAAGAGATACATATTAAAGTAAAAATAGGCATTTTTCAACTGTTTATTTATAATAATACCTATGTGTTGGACCGCAGGGTTTAGCGCGAAATAAAACACCAAGAGTATAATGAGATTATTCTTTAATGAATAATATGAACTCTGAAGGTGCGTCTATCAATTCAAAAGAAACTAAAGCGTCTAACTGCAAGTACAACTCTGAACATAAGGTGCGGTAAAGCAAAATCTAGATAGGCTGCAATTGCATGCGTCCGTACTCGGCGGCGTCCAAAAGCAGAGAGAGCGAGTGCGGCGCGGCGGCCGTCGTTGATAGAGGATGAGAGCGGCGGTGGCGGCAAGTACGCGTGCTGACTCCCGCAGCGCGCAGATCCCGAGAGATGGCAGCAGGGATGCCAAATGCGAGCAAAGCTTTCTTTACCTTGACACTTCCTCCCTTTGGAAGCTTTTGGTTCACCAGCTGGCATCTCTGATTTTACTGCTGCTAGAGGAAAGGCGTCTGAATTTTTGACTATTCTGAGGTGGACTCACTGTTCTCTTCCTCAGTTTCGTCTTGATCTTCTGTATCTAAAAGGAATGAAAAGATTAGATTTTATATTTTACAAGTTATATTATATGTTCAAAATTTTATCTCTGAGGTAGTGGTGTGTGTCTGCTGATAACGGTTTAGTCATTGTATCTGCTTCATTCTTTGAGGTAGAAATCCATTCTACTCTGACTTTTTCTTCTAACACACACGCTTTGACAAAATCTCCATGAGTTTGTGTCATAGGGCTTTTATTGCCTGTCTTTTTTCTTTCAGCTAAATGCTTCTGAGTAACTTGTAATTCGTCATCTAAGCTCTTGAGTTTGTGACATCCGTGCATCTGAGTGTTTTTGACTGCTGACAAGTTGTCACATCTGATCGTAACAGGATACATTGTCCTATCATGTTTCTAACAGCTTTATTCAAGGATATCATCTCTTGGCACGCGTTGCTCATAGCCAAATATTTAGCAGAGCATGTTGACACGACTACATAAGTTTGCTTGTAGCTTCTCCAGAATACTGTATATCCAAACAACTTGATTATTATGCCTCCAGTAGTTATTAAATCATCTTGATCTCTGAAGCTTGTGTCTGTCAACGCTTTCCTGTCTTTTTCTTTTCCTCTGAATATTAGTCCAACTTCTGCTGTTCCTTTAAGATATCTTAATATCCTTTTAACGTCACTCCAATCATCTTCTGAAGGGTTTATCTGTCTTTTTTAGAGAAAATTCACAGCAAACGAAATATCGGGCCGAGTCGCTTCAGCCAAGTATAACAAGCTTCTCATAGCTTTAGTCCGCTGCGCTACTTCTGCTTCGCTGGTCTCCATGTTCTTCAGATTTCTGTTTTTGACCTATCTGGTCACTATAGGTGACTTTTGGGATTTGCAATCAGACATATTGAACCTTTCAAGTATCTTTTCAATTTATTTTTCTTGATCCAGTTTCATGATTTTCTGACTTCTGTTTCTGACTATTTTTATGCTGAGGTAATGTTTTGGTTCTCCTAAGTCCTTCATCCGGAATACTTCACAGAGCTTGCCTTTAATTTCTGTGATTTTATTTGGGATATTGTTAGCCAGCAAGATGTCGTCGACGTACAGAACCAGTATGACCATTTGACTGTTTTTACGCCAAATGAATAGGCAAGGTTCGTTGATGTCTTTTTCAATCGTCTTTTTTTCTACTATAGGAGCCTCCTCTGTTACTTGTAGGTTGGATTCCCATCTGTCACTGTGAACTTTTTTTTCAGATGTAGCTTCTCTCTTCTTATAATTCTTGTATACCGACTTTTCATTAAATTTAACATTTCTCGATATTAAGAACTTCCTTTTCTCTGGGTGCCACAGCACATAACCGGTGTTTGTAAAACCAACTAAAACTGTTCTGATCGCACTCTCCGAGAATTTGGTCGTTGTGATCGGTATTTTTGCATATGCCAAATATCCAAAACGTCTGACTTTGTCTATGTGCGATTTCTTGTTCTTTGTCAATTTGCTGAGCGGTGTTTCGAACTTGATACATGAGTGACGTGTAAGGTTATACATATATGTTGCTGAATCTGAAGCTAGAGCCCACATGCTCTTGGGTAATCCTGGGTCAAACATCTATGCTCTGATCTTCCATTGTATTGTTTTGTTGAACCGCTCCGCTGTTCCATTTAACTCTGGAGTATGTGGTGGTGCGAACTCTCCAGTAATCTTTTCCAACTTCATGACTTCCGAGAATTTTCCTCCAGTGAATTCGGTTATATTATTAGTTCGTATAAAACTTGCTTTCTCTTCTGAATTGATTAGACTTCTGATATGTTTTTGATATTCTTCTAAACAGTCACCCGATTGGTTCTTATTTTAGATTGCGTGCACTTGAGTGTATCTTGAATAGTCGTCTATGAATACTATGAGGAATCTGTTTTCTCCTGGATACGGACTTGGCGTTATTGGCCCCATGGTGTCCACATGTATTCTTACTAGAGGTTTTGACGCTCTTACTCTTTCTTCTGAGTGTGGTAGCCTTTCCATCTTGGCTAATTTACAACCTTCATTTAACTGTTGAGATTGGTTGTTACTTTTATCAACCTTCAACTCATCTAGATCTCTCCAGCTCTTCTGATTCAACTTCATCTGTGATCATTTATTCTTCTTTACTGTTTAAGTTAACTTCTGAAGTTGCGAGTTCATGTCTCTTCTCCCTCCCCATCTCTGACGGATTTTGGGCTATAAGAGAGTTTGTTTCATCTGAAATTGACTTACTATTTGACAACTCTTAAACATCTGTCTGAGGTTGTTCCACGAACTTCTGCAACGATAGCTTCTTTGTTACGAATGCGTATTTGTCATATTTTAACATCTGATCTTTTCCACCTTAATCGTCTAACATAATATCTAGACCTTTATCAACAGAATGTGTTAACGAAATAAGGTTACTAAATATGTCTCTGGTTGATAATATATTTGTAAATTTAATTATCTCACCGAGTTCGTCTTAAGTATCAAATTAATTTTATCATCTATTTTTGTCATCTGATTTATTTTTATTGGCACTTCTAATATTTTTTTTTTTTGCTTAATTGGGATTTTGCTATTTTTATCATGGTAGAATTAAATAACGTATTTGTATTTTATTTATATTACCGTCTGGCGTCCGAACCATGGTAATGGTTTGGTTATTTTCCTCTGATCGTCCTTGTTTGTTTAGGCTTTGTTCCAGGAGCCTTGAGTGACGCTCGAGACTGGCACTCAGTTGTAGATTGGACACGGTGTTCACCATCAGTAGGTCCTCCGTCTGAATGACTCTGTCTGCCATGTTGTTCAGGCGATTCAGTAATCCCATCCAAAAGATTGGATTTGGTTCCTCCCGATCGTCCTCGTGCTGCTGGTTGGGATACGTCTCTCCTTCCTCACGTACCCGAACAATCGGGACCTCTCTTGCGCCTCCTCCTCCAGCAGCCGGCGGCTGCACCTCCTGGTTGAGGCTGTAACGCAGTGCCATATCAATCGGCTCATGAACATTTTCTAGGGGTGGCGCACTTCCACAACCAACCCCTCTTCCAGACACACGTCCACCTCTGAAACTACCCGTCTACTTAGCATGCATGCTTTTATATACCTCTATGTATATATATGGTGTGTTCGTTTAGTGGACGGCACCGCCTGCCCACTGCGTAACAACACCCGTTGTCGACTTTGCTTGCCTCTCTTACTATGCACGTGCTCCCTCCCAACATATGCCACCGCACAGCGTGTAACAATTTATGGGGAGGGGGTGCACCCACGAACACAGCCGACAAGAGCAAACGCAAGATTACGCGGTACGCGACGTCAACCTTTCTCTTTTCTTTACTCGTCTAATATATGTACTTGCATATATACATACATGCACATATATAAGTTTCATCCGTTTGAGTTACTTAACACGTCTAGCATACGAGAGAGATAGAGCATCAGCACGGCTTGATGGCTCTCTTCTCACTCTACACGATGCGAAGGCATTTTCGGCGAGTAAACCGAACACGATGTATTGCATCTATATGCCGCCATTTTTCTGCGTTCTCTTAACAACGCACGGCCTCTCACTTATTTTTCGTCTGATAATTTGCGTATCGTGTGTACCCGCACACACGTATTTATTAACGAGTATATATATGCTTTTAACACTGTGGCACGCGACTGCCTTTCCAAGAAAGAGAAAAAAAAAGAAGAAAGAGAAAAAAAATTTTATGCTCGGTGTATTTCACTAACACTCACGTTCATTTATATATTTTCCCGGAAAATTCTGATTTTTCTTCTTGATTGTGCTTGATGCACTTAACGACACTCGCGTGCACACGTTACCTCACGTGTCACTCTCTGAGCACACGTCGATTTGCACATAAAAATGATGGACGCTTTCTCTCGCGTCAAAAACAGCTGGACCTCTGACAATACATGTTTACTCACCTCATGATGTTTTCTCCAACTCACGTGCTGTAGGCCGATAACCTGTTGGACCGCAGGGTTTAGCGCGAAATAAAACACCAAAAGTATGATGAGATTATTCTTTAATGAATAATATCAACTCTGAAGGTGCGTCTATCAATACAAAAGAAACTAAAGCGTCTAATTGCAAGTACAACTCTGAACATAAGGTGCGGTAAAGCAAAATCTAGATAGGCTGCAGTTGAATGCGTCCGTACTCGGCGGCGTCCAAAGGCAGAGAGAGAGCGAGTGCGGCGCGGCGGCTGTCGTTGATAGAGGATGAGAGCGGCGGTGGCGGCAAGTACGCGTGCTGACTCCCGCAGCACGAAGATCCCGAGAGATGGCGGCAGGGGTGCCAGATGCGAGCAAAGCTTTCTTTACCTTGACACTATGAATAAAAAAATCTTTAATTTACATTGCTAGCTCCATAACTAATGCTGTACAATTTTGCTGTACAATTTTACAATTTTGAAAAAGTATCACATTAAATGTCAAGAATTTCAAGAAAAATCTACATATAATAGCAAAATGCGCACTTGGCTGTACTTTTTTGATCTCACCTAATTGTACAGCCAATAATTTCAAACTTGCCGTGAAGTTCACCTTTTTAAAGTTAGTTTATTTAGGATTAGCTGTACTGACATTTTCAATCAATATAACATGAGCATTGACTTTCAGATTTAATTCGTGTGGTGAAAGACTTTAAATATTATCTAATGTTTGATAGAAAAATTTTAATGTAAATTTTTATTTCTTAAATCTGTACCTTATTGTACAGCATTATCAATACTACAATGTTTCAACTTTTCCCTTCATTTGACTCGCAATTTTATTTTGTAGAATATTTGTATAATTATTACATGTTGTCAAAATCACGCAAGCTAAAGTAATATTGTTTTGATAGATTTCTACACAAACCTCTAATTTTTTCCAATTTTCCGATATTTTAAAAAATTTTATTTTATATTTCCTTCGCCAATTGGGGATATGACAAGTCACGTTACCTAATTGGTATATATATATATATATATATATATCACATTTTAGAAAAAATAAACAGGCTTTACGGGAGAAACACAGTTTTTAATTTTTTTATCTTTTTAGCTAATACCGTGGCAAAATTATACTTTACAATCAAAAGGTTAGGTGATAATAGTATAGTAAAAATGTCTATATCTATGTTTTATATCTGATATAAATTGACGAAAACCGTTTACTAAAAATTATTAACTTCACTCTAAAAGGAAAATTTTCATTGTATAAATCTTTCAAAGTTATATTCATAATTTCTAATACCTCGTCAGGTATCATAGAAGCTTCATTTTATAATTATATCAACTTTTTGTAATCCTAAAATTGTAAACACATTATTTTACATATCAAATTTAACAGGGGGTTAGCGAGCAGAGTACATATATATATATATATATATATATATATATATATATATATATATACATATATATATGGGCAGTTCTCTGTCAACGAAAAGTAAAAAATTTTAAATCCTTTTTTTTATAGGGGCATTTTGTTCTAGATTGTAAAAAATTCACACAAAAATTTTTTTAGCCTTTTCGGAGCCTCACTTTTAAAGTTATAGCATATTACAGGTGGAAGGATTAAATGAGCTAGTCGGAGCACAGCGCTAGTCGGAGCACAGCGAGTGTCATGTGGACACAAGCGTACGTGGCTCAGTGGTAGAGTCAGTGTCTGGGGCCCGGGCGGCGAGGGTTCGAGACTCGCTCATGACACAATCGTCCGCAAACTTTTGCGGGTCTATTTTAATCTTCCATCCCGTAACAAGCAGTATTAATTTTTAAAATTAGCAAATTTTTAAATTTTTTCCAATCTTTAAGCTCAATTTTGACATAGAAGGATACATTTTAGGAAAAAATACATGAAATACATTATTGTTGGAAATTTTCTCTTCTTTTAAAAAACCTTATTTATAAGTAATTTTCAAGTTATTTTTATGTTTATTAGGTTTTAAACGTTGATATATAAAAACCGATCCAAGCTTTTATTTTCGAAATTACAGTTAAAAGTGTGTTTTTATGTAGAAAGTATTCCTCATAGTTTCAAGATGTATTGAGATATGTATAATTGTGAAAAACTTAAAAAATACCACAAAAATAGGCTTAATTTTATGATTTTTACGGATTTACAGCTCTCGATGTTTTATTTACAGCATATAAGTATATGTAAACTGAAAAAAAAATTTATATTTATTATAAATTTTGCTTATCCGAGCAGTAAGGACCTTTAAATCCTTTAAATTATGAAATAAGGCCATAAAATTTTTCTTTTTTTCACACTATTTCATCTGTAATATTTTTTCTGAAATAGATAGAAAAACGATTCAAAAAAGAGATTAAGGTACATAAAATAAGCTTTAATTTTTTTTTTAAGTAATTAAAAACATTGTCCGGAAGCAAAGTTAAAGGAGGAGCAAAGTTATAAAAAATAAAAAAAATTATGTGCTTTCATACTTTGCCTCCCTGTAACTTTGCTTCTAAACAATGTTTCAAGTTGCTTAAAAAAACAAATTAAAACTTATTTCATGTACCTTAATCTCTTTTTTAAATCGTTTTTCTATCTATTTTAGAAAAAATATTACAGATGAAATAGTGTAAAAAAGAGAGATTTGATGGCCTATTTCATAATTTGAAGGATTTGAAGGTCCTTACTGCTCGGATATGCAAAATTTATAAAAAGTTTAATTTTTTTTCAGTTTACATATACTTATATGCTGTAAACAAAACATCAAGAGCTGTAAATCCGTAAAAATCATAGAATTAAGCCTATTTTTGTGGTATTTTTTAAGTTTTTCACAACTATACGTATCTCAATACATCTTGAAACTATGGGTGACACTTTCTACATAAAAAACACACTTTTTAATCATCAACGCGCAAAAAAAATATCTAGAGTAAGTAAACAAAAAAAGATCAACTTCGCACATTTCGATTTCGCAATACCTCCGTCTTCAATGCAAATTAGGGTACCCCACGTAGTCCCCCACCGCCTAAAATTTACAGCGAAATTTTGGCAATAAAAAGAGCAATCTTTCGATACTAAGAGCCCCCAATAGCTTTTAGATTTCTCGACCGTGTACTCGTCTCTGCGTTGTGTCGCAGAGCAGACTCGGTTATATCCGCTATAGCGCCCGCGTACGCTCTTTGTCAAGCCCATGCGCGTAATTATAAAAACTTTATAAGTTTTCACCGCGACTTACTTAGTCGTGTGCTTGCATGTATGTATAAGTCGAGCCCGATTTACTTTGTTTTAATTTCATTTTCCGTAACTTCAACAGATATGTACTCGCAGTCTGTAAGACGAGCCCGATTAAACTTTATATTCCGCGATCTTAGCATCGTGTGCTCCAATAAGTCGAGCCTGAATCATTTGTACGACATCGTGTAAAACTATACGAACTTGAAAATATATTCTCCGTGTTGTCCAACTTATTTTAATTCCTGACTTCGGCCCAGTTCGGCAGTGTGCTTCAACCTGCGGCCCAGGGGATAGGTACCGTCTTAAAAAGGTATCAATTCATTTACTCTTATGTAAAACCAATAAGGTTATTTCTATTATTATACTTATCTTAAAATTCGCGTGCTCCGATAAGAAAATTATTTTCTTTTATTACTTAAACTCGACATTTATAAGTGTGACTTATCTATTTTTTCTTGTGTGCAATAATTAAAACTATACGAACTTCAAAGTTATAAAAAGAAAACTAACACAATAAAATTATAAAAGTAACGCGCCAGAGTAATTTGCGTTAATCAAATAAATATTGGACTAATAACTTATCTATTCATGTATTAGATTCATGTAACTGCATTAAGCGTACGATCTTTTGGGTGACTAATTAAATATTGTTCTCTCATATAAAACTAATTACCGATTATATTGTCTTGACTTATGATTATTATATTTTGCAGCTCATAAAACTTGTGTGTGAACTTATAGAATCATAACATTATCATTACAGTGTGTGTGCGTGTGTGCATGTGTGCGTGTGCGTGTGTGTGTTTGGTGTGTGTGTGTGTGTGTGTGTGTGTGTGTGTGTGTGTGTGTGTGTGTGTGTGTGTGTGTGTGTGTGTGTGTGTGTGTGTGTGTGTGTGTGTGTTCTATAGCGTTCTCTGAACCAATATACTTGAATTATACTGTGTGAATTAATAAATCATTTACTCTTCCTTGAACTTATAAAATTATTAATTCTGTTATCATTTGTGGGTCAATTATACTCCAATATAAAACTTTAAACCTACTCAAGCTGTTGAGTGACTTATTGAACTGTTCAACTTACATTCTTATAATACTTACATAAATCATGTATTCTTTATTCAAATCTCTAACTTCACAAGACTTTTGTTTGGTTGATTCGCATGTTGAAAATATACTTCTCATATTATTCTTATTAGTCGAACCTTAACAAATAAAATATTTCTGTTCTCTTTGAATCTATAAAAAACCAGCCTACTAAATTCATTGAACTTATTATATACTCTTTAACCTTATTAAATTTTGTTGATTCAATTAATTAAAACGATTTTCTTTCAATCTAATAAAATGTTTCATTATACCTCTTATGTAATTTACTCTTTTATAAAACTTATCAAAATTCAGGAAAACAAAAATATATCACATGAATAAAATTCATAAAACCTTGCTCCTTCCACAAAACATATAAATTGCAATACGAATCCTAAAGCTTCCATTTTCTTATATTCTAAGTGTAACTTATGAAACCTATCGATATAGCATAAGATCACTATGCTTTTACCTCAATCCAACATTAAATCCTCTTTCTTTCTCCAACCGGCCTTTGGGCCTAATCGTAAACCCATCCGCTAATGCCTCGACCACTGCCACGCGTGCCGAGGTAACCAGTCACGTTAATAAAACAACCGCTCGGTTTTATTGACCAAAAAGAACTCGGTTAACGTACCATTCCTCCAAACCAAACTCGTGAGTACGTCACAAAAAATTAAAAGTGGATTTATTGTAATAACATTATCGTTAACTTTAATACTTGATGTAATTGAACTCAATGATTGTACTCTATTTTTTCTCTTAGATTTCATTGACTCAAAATCAATTCCAATATATTTTTGCAAAAGAAATTAATTCAAATTGCAAACACAGGCAATACAAAAATTATTAAAAAAAAATTGTTATCCGGTAATAGTAAAGTTATAATTTTTTCTTTTAAATTTGTAAAAAAATATGAATTATTAATTCTAATTAGTTTTATAAGGATAAATCATTATTTTAAAAAATTATACCCCTAAAAACGTAACCGTAAAAACGGTGTCATTTTCAAACGCATTTTATTTGCTTAAAAAATGAAAAAATCAATTTTAAACATTGAGTACGTGCAAGTACAAGTCTTTAAGAAAATTTTCCGTTTTAAATCGTCTACAATAATTCCTTGATCAAGAGAAAATTTTTTAAAAAAATGTTTTTTTTCGAAAAATTGAAATTGCTCGAAAAATTATTATTAAATTGATTCAGAAAAAAAACCACATTTTAAATTAGCCAAAAGCTACATTTTCACCAAAGAACAAGTTTGCACGTTGGATAGAAAAAAAGTTATTAAAAAAATAAAAAAGCGTCATTATTGACAGTTTTTTTAAATTATCTTGGTTATTTGTGAATCAAACATATATAATATATATCAATCAAAATATAATTTTAATACCTACAACTTGTCACGTACGATGCCGAGCTGCGCTCGTTCGCACGTGGTGACTAAGCGTCCCCACCTATTCACCCAAAAGCTCGCAAGTGCTGATGGATGCACTTTT
>JAPYZE010006153.1:0-10589 GCA_030522805.1 Leptomastidea abnormis | reverse complement strand
CAAGGCAGGGCCCCGTCCATCACTAAGCTCCCACACCCCGTTACATTACTGTGAGGCAGCAATGCAACGTTCGGCAAGGTCAGCAGCTCCTGTGGGAGAATATAGTAGTAGTAGTAGTAGTAGTAGTAGTAGTAGTAGTAGTAGTAGTAGTAGTAGTAGTAGGTATATATACCTATAGTATGTAGTAGAAGCATCAGCGAGGCGTGACCGATGACGGCGAAAATAAAAGAATTTCCGTGCGCGGCTGGTGTATGTGTGTGTGTGTGTGTGTGTGTGTGTGTGTTTGTGTGTGTGTGTGTATCGGATGAAGGACGACGTATAGTATATATTATATATAAGCGAGATATTCGCGTTTGCTGATTCCACTGTATATATGTATAAAAAAAAGTCTCTTACCAATCAGCGAAAGAGTCGCGCAGAAAAAGTCTATAACTATATGGTATGCGTAGATATTTACGACACACGTTTTGCACACAACCATACGCACATTTATAAGATACGAAAAGCGAGACGAGAAGAACTTATTCATAGATACTTGTATGTATATCTAAATGAGCAGAACTATACGTATAATAATCAGAGGTTTTCAAACTTCAATTTTTATCTAAAGTTGTTAAAAATCAGCACAAAATTGTCAGTTATCATTTTTACACCTGTAATTATACTTTTGTAATAATCCCTCATTAATTAATAAAAGTAAAAAGATGATTCAAAATCAGAATTGAAGTGTTAGAAAGAAACCTTAATTTGAGTTTTTAAGTAATTATGTAAAAATATCATTTAGAACCACTACAATATTACAGGAAGATAAAGTATGAAAAAAAACACCTGAATTATTTATCAAATTTTTTACGTGTCTTTTCACACCTCGTCTATACTTGTAACTTTGGTTTTAAATGATATTTTTAGTCGCACTTAAAATTTCAAATTAAAGTTTATTTCTAGCATTTTAGTTTGCATTTTAAATCATTTTTCTATTTTAAGAAGAAAAATAAAAGCTTCCTCTTCGAGGAAACAAAAATTATAGGTGAAAAAAGCGTGAAAAAGTGATAAATTAAAAAAAAAAGTTGAAATCAATTAAAATTCGTGATTTTGATTGAAATCGCTATTCTGAAAATTTTTTTATGATTTCAAGCGATTCAAAATCGTTAAAAATCGATTGAAATCGATGAAAAATCGAATTGAAATCGTTTGATAAAGGCGATTTTAAAGTCAGTTAAAAACCCTTTAGTTTTTGCTGATTTTTAACATGTAGTTTTAATGTGGTTGAAAAAAGTGTGACATCGATTTTTTTTTCTGATGACCTATTTTTTTCTTATAAGTATCTATATAAATTCTAAAAAACAAAAAAAAAACTTTAGATCAAAACCGAAGTTCGCACTTTTTAAAATTTCTTTTTTGAACCATATATAAGAACAACTGATTATACGTGGCCCTGCTCATATAGGTAATAGCCATCATCTCTCTAGAAAAGATACGACAGCAGCAGGATTACACATCGAACGCCATGCGTATACACACACACACACACACATATATATATATATATATATATATATATATATATATATATATATATATATATATGTATCTTTTTCTCTGCTCCTCCTTGGTTCTCTCTCTCTCTCTCTCTCTCGAGCAGGTCAGCGAGCTAGAGACATGTGGTGGCTGTGCTGCTCTTTCTGCTCCTGCTGCTGCTCTGGCATGGCGGGGGAGGAGGAGGAAGAGAAGGAGAAAAAGCAGTGTAGTAGTAGTAGTAGTAGTAGTAGTATATAGTAAGAGGAAAGGTAGTGAAGGCGCGTCGACTGTTGCGTACCTGTATATAGTTATATGTGGAAGGATGGAGGGAGCAGATGAGAGAGAGGGGGGGGGGAAAGAAAGAAGCAAGACTATCCGGTCTGAGAGCTCAAGCAGGTATATATCTATATAAGAAGACGAAGAGAGGACAAAAAAGAAAAGAAGAAGAAAAAAAAGAAACCTGCTCCTCTCTGGAGAGCGGGCAGGTATAGTCTGATTGAAAAATATATATGTATCGAGACACAGAAAGAGAGAGAGAGAGGAAAAGAGGGTGTATAGTGTATAGGTATTATTTGTTGTATACGTATATGGAAAATGATGTACGATTTTAATAATGCGAGGTGGCCCATCTTTTTTTTAACTTGTTCTCTTTGATTCTTGTGTATCTATACATACCTATAACATTATTTACAAGGAATTTCGTACATAATAATTAGGTATGTATTAGTTATCTAATTTACGAAATATTTTATTTCAATCAATTGGTTGAAGTTACACCGTTTACATATAATATACTAAACGTGCTATAGCCACTTTACGGTCTCAAATTTTATACCGAATAATCGATAGTTATCAGGACAGGAATGATGGCTTTATTATTATTATTTTTTTTTTTTTTTGTTTTTTATGGATATATTGCTATATTAGAGACATGTATAACTGTTTTATTGATCGAGTATTAAGTTATGTCGATTGGAAATTACGTTAAAATCTGGTTGACGAGAATATTTAAAAGGATTAAATAAAAAAGAATCGGGATGATAAACAAGTATTATAGGTATGCGGTAAATCTATAAAGTTGTATGATGGTATATGTGTGTATGTGTGTATGTATAAAGTATCGACCGAAGCTCTTGCGCGCAAGATTACCTAGCGGATAAGTATAGGAGCAAGAGAGAGAGAGAGGGAGAGAGGGTACAAGTATAAGTATGTGTATGGAGGAGGGGGAGGAAAATGTACATGTATGTAAGTATGTATGTATGTATAGAGAGGCCGCGTAATGTGGTATGCGGCGTGGTAAGCCACTTTGGCAACGCATTGCAACAGGTGCTTTAATGCATCTTAGAGCTCTTTCTTTCTTTCTCTCTCTCTCTCTCTCTCTCTCTCTCTCTCTCTCTCTCTCTCTCTCTCTTTCGTAGCAAATGTTAAACTCTGCGGGTAAGAAACAGAGAAAAAAAATTAATGGAGGAGGAGGTAAATAGAAAGAAAATGGGTAACTTCACGTCGTCGTCGTCGTCGTTGACAAAGACTATGTAACTATACGTGCATACACAATAAAGAAAAAAAATAATAATTTAAGAGAATATAAAAGAAAGAAACAATTAAGAGGTACATGTACGTGTCAAAGGACATGTTTTTTTTTTATATTATGTTTATTATGTATTCTATTAAAAAAGTTTTATAGAGCGTGGTAAAATGAGTTTAAAAAAAAATAAGAGGGATATTTTAAAAGAGTTTTTGGGTTGATTGTTTGTTAATTTTTGCATTAAATCAAATATTTACGCGAAAGCAGCTTAATAAAATGAAATCTTCTTACGAAAGTTTCTCTCTCTCTATCTTTTTCTCCCTCTCTTTGAACGAATACCAAACGATGCGGTGATTGTGGTAGTATATAACGACTGTTAATTTAACGAAAGTAAATTTTATTATTTATATGTATATATGTATATATTTATCGTTTTATAAATATATAATAATAAAACTGACCTGCTCTCTCAGTAATAAAAGATTGCTGGTATACTTAATTATTGTATATGTATATGCAATCCTTCAATTCTCTCTTGCAAGTGAAAGCAAAATAATAATAATTTGCATTTTACGCTATAATATGTGTACAACTAAATAATCTTTCCTTGCAGCATATATATATATATATATATATATATATATATATATATATATATATATATTCAATTAACAATTACGAAACAACATCAGCTTTCAACGAAAGTATTTGCTTTATTCTTCTTTTTCTTCTTTAATTACATCAAAAAAAGTATACCAACATACAAATACACTTGAATTTTCAAACTTGATGGTTCTTCTTTCTTTCTTTTCCCTTTTACTTATTACATATCCTTCAACCAAACAAAAAATAATCATCATCGAAATTTAAAGAGTAAGATAAAACAGACTCTCTTTCTCTCTCTCTCTCTCTCTTACGAGAACAAGAGTGATTGCAAGAGAGTTGAAGATTTTTTCTTTTCTTTCTTTTTTTTTTCAAGTGTATAACAGACAATGAGCTGCAAAAGAGTCAGTAAGTGAGTGACTGAAAAAGAGCCAGCCCCCCCCCTCTTCTGTTCTACTCATTACCTCGTTAAGCACTTTCACCTTTACTTCGTAAGTATGGGTGTTTTTTTTTAAGTGTATTTGTATGTATATAACGACTAAGACAAAGAAGACGACACCCTAAGTATATATATAGGTATACACTCTCTTTTCAGACATAGAGTCATTAAGCCACACATACACACACACACACACAAATATACGCGCAATTTAATTCCCAACACACATTTGTTTTAACAGTGAAATCTTTTAAGAATAATCTGACAGCAAAAGATTCTCTATCTTTCTCTTTCTCTTATTCATGTAAATACAATATATAACTATTTCCTATATATGTATAGTTGCATTTATATTATAAAGTTTCTTCGCTTCTTCTATCCTTATATTCCCCTCCATACTCCTCTTTTATCTTCTTCTTCTTCTTCTTCTCATTTGAAACAAGCATTCCATTAAGCTAATGAAGATGAAGCAATTTCTATTAATGCGCGCGTACCTTTACTATTGAATATAGTTCCCGTTGAAAACTAAAGCTATTGCACTCCTCAACTCTTGTAATATACATTTATATTAAATACAAATACAACAATAGCATCAATTTGTTCCTTTACAATAATAATAATAATGATCTAAAACGATTTTATATACACTTTATAGATACTTATAATAAAGTAAAATCGTTGGATTAAAAAGCTAAATTGTCAAGGTTGAGACACGCATTTAAAAAATTTTTAGATTATACATTATACTCTTTCCTTCCGCGTATTAACTTATTTTCTTTCCCACAATCGATATAATATCTGTGTATGTATAAAAATTCATCGATCTCTCTAAATCTCCTCCTTATATACCTCGAAGTAAATCGTGCGCGCATATTTATAAAGGAGCACGTGCTTTCTCTTTCTCTCTCTCTCTCTCTCTTTTTCTTTCTCTATATGTCTCGCGTGAGAAAGTCTACAGCAAGGAGGGCGGCGGCAGCGGCGTTAGAGTATAACACACACACACACACACACACACACATACACATACACGTACTGATATACACACCCACACAACGTTCCATATTTAATATTAATATGCATTCATCTTTTTCTACTTTACACATTCGCGTGTTCCGTACAATTATTTTTTTTTTCTTCTCTCATAAGCTAGACTCATAGCTACTTTCATATGTGTATATTTATATATTATATTATACATGCGTGTATGTAGGTATGAATGTATGCATTATGAATATGTCTTAATGCTAATTCTTATTCGCGTACATGCCATTTACTCGAGCTCGTTCAAAGGACTATACATAGAGAAAGAGAGAGAGAGAGAGAGAGAGAAACGCGAGTACGCTTTTCTTACATACTTCATCCTTCCCAACTCCCACTACACACACACACACACACACACACACACACACACACACACACACACACACACACACACACACACACACACACATGCTGTCTCACCTGTCTACACGCCCGTGTGTTTAACGAAGTCCCCACGAGTACCTCGCACGCTTAATTGCATTACACAAACACACATACTTACACACACACACATACACACACGCGCACTCAAAATGTACACACTACACACGTACATGAACCAAGTCTCTCCTTTCATTTCTATTCTTCCTTGGTATATACGTATATATAGTACGCCTCCTTACCTCTTTTCTTCTCACTCCCTTCCCTTATATATACCACTACTATAGGTACCTTGCTAAACAAATAAATTGCGCTCCGGATTCCCAGAATTGTCTATCTTCCTTCCCTTCCCTCTTTTACCTTCCCTTCCCCTCCACCTCTTACTAAACTATATACAACAACTGCGTTGCTGCTGTTACAGCTGCTGCTTCTATGCTGCCTCATCAACGAGAAAATCATCCCCCGCAACCTTTTTCATATACCACCAGCAGCTTGCTTTTCTTCCTCTCTCGATCGTCTTGTACATATAGGTATATCTGTACATATATATACGAAAAAGAGTTGACTTCTCTCTCCCCCTCTCTCTCTCTCTCTCTCTCTCGTCAACCTGTTGCCCATTATATATAGGTATAGGTACGTACAATATAGTTATACATATATATAGGTATATATATATATATATATATATATATATATAAACGCAGAGAGAAATGCATTAACCTTGTCAGAAGCCTGCTTTTTGCTTCCCTTCAACATCGTATACTCTTTTTTAGCACAAAATACAGAGAGAGAGGAGAGGACCGTATATACTCAAATTTCTCTCTACATTCACTCTCTCTCTCTCTCTTTCTGTCTGTCTGTAGTTTAGCTTTTAGCAATCCGAGCCTCTCTCTGACTAATCTTAGTATTTATATTTACTCTTTTTTTTTCTCTTTTATTTTGTGATTGCAAAAGTCAGCTGTTTTGATGTTTTTTTTTTTAAATGTATATAATCGTTCTATACTTAGAATATAAACGTTTTACGATGATTTAGTTGGTTGTTGATTAAATATACGTTCTGGGGAATTAAAAGGGGGGGGGGAGAAAAAGAGATAAAGGGAAAAACAATAGAGTGAAGATGATGCCTGTTTTGATATTTGAGTTGTGTGATTGATTACATTTTACTGTGATTCTTTTTTTTTATTGAGCGCACGTGATACCAGTTGTTTTTTTATTTTTTTTTATATTTATTTTATTTTTATTTATTTATTTATTACTTTTTTATTTATTTTATAATGAAAATAATGTACTCTTTTAAATCTTTTTAAGTTTAATAGGTTTTTTTCTCCTCTTCACTCTTTATTCATAAATAATTTTTCTACGTATTTTCAGTTCAAAATCGCACCTTTTGAATAAAAAAAATAGGCTAATCAAAGTTTATTCAAATTTTTCTTTTTTTTCTACCCTCTCTCTATTTTAGTTAAGCCGCAAAAGTTAAATACAAAGACCCGGGCGTAATAAAGAATCGAAATGAAAAAAAAAAAAAATTTAAATAAAGAACGGATAAAAGGGCATCCTGAGGGGGGGGGGGGGGTGGAGGGAAGGGGACCCAAGAGTATATATACCCGCACCACACAATACACAATAAGCTAATGCATAGAATGATAAAATAGCTATAATATATAGACATACATACACACACATTTACACATACAATTTTTCCAGCTGAAAAATTTAATTATAACTCTTTCAATTATAACTTTGAAATTTTAATCTTATTGCTCATAAATTCGCGCTCACGTCAAGAAAATCTCTCTCTTTCACTCTGTCTTTTGCTGCTCACGAATGGAAGTATAAATTGTAACTTACTGTATAACTCTTGTGGAGTTAAAAAAAAAAAAAAAAAAAAAGAAAAGAAAATGAAGAAAGGGTAGATGAAAGAGTTTGGGGGAAGATGACGCAACGAGAGGTATATAGGTGGGCCCCCCAAGAGTGTAGAGTAATAAAAAAAAAAAAAAAAGTAATACAAAAATTTCATCTTTGAAAATGAAGTAATTTTGAGTAACAAGCCGCGGGGTCCAACAGCCAAAAAAACTCTTGCCTTCTTTACCTCCCACAATCTTTTCTCTTATATATACTATACTCAAAAGCTCATTCTCTTTTTTCTCCCACTCATATAAACTTCCTCTTGCATTAACTTCTTGGCACATTTTCAGTGAGTGAGGCTAAGGATGAATCTTTTTAAAATTAAATGAGCTCTCTTACGTCTTTTACAAGTGTTTGTGTATGTATATATATATATATATATATATATATATATATGTACGTATTGTGGCATACATATAACATATATATTACGTTAAAAAATTTTTCATTCTTATATTAATATCAAAGTGTAAAAACACGCATCATTATTTATTTTTTTTCTTTTCTTTTATTTATTAAGACCTTTGTTGGCGTTTAATTATTCATTCAAATAGTTCTCGTTTGTGCAACAGCTTAACACATTACACATCGCGATCAGCATATTTATAATAAAAAATCTGATATAAAAAGAAAAAGAAAAGAAGTCTTATATTAAATGTGACCTTGGCATCTTAATTCATTCTAAACACGATAAACTGTCAAATTGATTTATAAAAAATAAAAAAACTAAAAAAAAAAAAAAAAAAAAAAAAAAGTAGAAGGGGTCACAGACTCTTATATATATTTTTTTATTTTTATCACATCATATACCTATATTTAAATAAAAAAAACTCTCGTTATATTTTTATATATATCAATCATCTTCAATAATTTACACGCAATCTACCCTCACTCTTTCAAGCTTTGGCTTTTATAAAAGCTTAATTACCAAAATCAATGGCATATTCATTGTTCGTCGTCCCATCATCAGGCTGTTGTTGTGTATGTGCTTGATCATATGAAAAGAGTAAGCGCTTAACGCCCTTCTATACACAAGCATATCTCTTTTATATTTTGTTTAAAAACACCAACAATAACAATCGCGGTTGTTTATTTTAATATTAATTTTTAATCAACGTCATAAACAAAAATGATTTATTTATTTAATTTATTTATTTATTAAATGCACTTGGTAGCACATGACAAAGCTCTTATAGCGGTGGCGGTGCTTTTTAAACTTTTATGTACCTATACATATGTATGCATAATATATATATAGCCAAGATGTGATCAATTTATACATAAGGTATATATATACATATTCTCTGTTCATTTTATATACATATATTTTTTTTCTATGCATCACCTGCTCGTTTACGACATGCCTTTTTTTCTTTTCTCTTCTGTTATATATACGTACCTATGGTACGCCCGCTAAGTAGCCAAAGCGAGCCATACACACACACACACACACACACACACACACACACACACACACACACACACACACACACACACACACACAGCATACACTGCTTATTCGCCAGAGCTTATAGTATGTATAGTAAGGGGGGAGTCTCCGAAAAACCCGTGGGAATAAATTTTTCGGGGTCCCATTCTCTCTCTTTCTCCCTGTGTTCCCCCGCATGTTCGGCTTTTCGGGTCTTCATCATCGGAGTTTTTCACGCTCTGGTCACGTTCAAGGCCCAGACCATATATATATATAATATACTTGATACTTTCTATACCGACTGTACACCTTCGTATATAAAGTGGGGGTCCCAGTTGAGAGAGAGTATATGAGAGACACGGCCCCGTGGCACGTATACATAGTTATATAGCTATATACACAGAAGACGAAGAGAGAGAGAGAGAGAGAGAGAGAAATAACGCGCGGTAAATGGCGAAAGAGAGAGAGAGAGAGAGAGAGAGAGAACGGTTCACCTTGAAGTTGGCTTCTCTTCTCCTGCATGGCAAGCTTATGCTTTCCCAAGACATCGTCTGTGTGGAGCTGCTGCAAGAGCTGCTGAGTCCAGTTTGTGTGTGTGTGTGTGTGTGTGTGTGTCCGGCTTACCCTGTCTCTCTCGCCTACTGCATGGTCTCTCTTCCTTTTGCGATCCAAGAATATATCCGCCATTAAGCCAGGCAGTAGCAGCAGCAGCAACTTGTCTGTTAAAAAACGAATAGAATTAAAAAAAATTTAAAGAAATAAGAAGAAGAGCATAAGAGAAAGAGAGAGAGAGAGAGAGAGAGAGAGAGAGAGAGAGAGAGAAAAATTGACATTTTATTACTCGAGTCTTGAACTCGATGTGTCTC
Organism: Leptomastidea abnormis; assembly: GCA_030522805.1. Taxonomy (NCBI): domain Eukaryota; kingdom Metazoa; phylum Arthropoda; class Insecta; order Hymenoptera; family Encyrtidae; genus Leptomastidea; species Leptomastidea abnormis. The sequence continues at coordinate 882 of JAPYZE010006153.1, read as the reverse complement.
GATGATACGACGTAGTCGTACTTGTATGTATCTGTATGTAAGTATGTATATGGTACACTCTATATTACTACTCGTCGTGTATATTGGACGCGGCAATTGCTTTATAAAAGATAGAGAGGACAAAAAAAAAAGAAAAGGAAGAGGAATAAAAAGAGAGAAGCGTAATAACTTGGTATATATCTATACACTCGCGTATATAAGCAAGAGATGTTGTAGGATATATAGATATATATTTATGTATACAACGAATATGAGATAGAAGAAGAAAAAAAAGGGAGCGTCAGAGGCAGTTTATATAGAGGAGGAGGCGGCGAAGTAGACGGTGTTGGAGGAGAGAAAAAACAGAAGCAGCAGCATCAGCATCAGGAGCAGTACATATATAACAGCAGCAAGCAACGCGCGACGACAGACAGAGAGAGTCGAGAGTTTTTCAAATACGGAATTTCTTTCAAAAGCTGCTTTACGGATAGATATCGATATTACTGTTCCCCCGATGTCTATCTCTATATCTCTTTCTCTTTCTCTTGAGAGCTAGAGGATTTATATTAATCTGTGCTATGCTCATCTCTGTTTATAATATATACATGTATACATTCGACACCGAGACGTGGTGGTACCAGCATATATATAATAATCCTGGAGTGTCCTCGTTTTTTTCTCTTTTTGTTTTTTTTTTTACGTCGATATTACTTCTATATAGCGTCACGCCTGATGCTGCTACTGGTTGGCGGTGTGAGACAGTTTTTTATATTTTCATTTTGCAAAAACAAAAAAAAAAAAACAAAAAAGAGAAACAGTCTTGGGGGGCAATACGAATGGTATTAGCTCTCTTTTTGTTAAGCAAGATATTATCGAGTGAGAGAGAGAGAGAGAGAGAGAGAG
>JAPYZE010006152.1:0-15118 GCA_030522805.1 Leptomastidea abnormis | reverse complement strand
ACCGAATTCTCATTTTCATTTCAACAAATGACATATAGAACGTTCAAAAACAAAGCTGCAAGCTCAACTGTAAAAAGCTGCAGATGAGAGTACATATATGTGTGTGTATATATATATATATATCAGTTTTACTATTTGACTTCAAAAATACTTGGCTTTTAAATAGTAGTATTTTAAACTATAAGCATAGTGAAGCTTTCACACTCTAGAAGTAGAAAAATAATTTGAATCATCAAGAATCTCTTAATGTTCGAATTCCCTTGTTTTGTATTTAAGAAACGTCATGAGAAATCAGGACGATCGTGCTTTGCTTTTTCGATATATAGATCCTTAAGACTCACCTATACTTGCTATGAGAGAAAGGAAATACAAACTGCTAATAAAGATGCGAAACGTGAAGTTTTTTTTTTATTGTTTGAGTGTACACTCGCTTGTCTTTTTTTTCTTTTTTCTCTTGAAAGAGAAAAGCACGTGCTTGCACTGTATACGTATTATTGCCTCGTATTTTTTAAAGCCACGCTCTTTTTTTTTTGTTGCCTTGACGTGTATGACTTTTAAAGGCCAACGAGTAGAGTGGAATATGGGCTGGAACGTGAGATAAGCATATGTGTTTATGCATATACTTTGAATGTGAGTCTATAGTACTGCAAGCTGAGCTTTTATCTCGTTAAAGCGTTATGGTAATTCTTCGTTGGTAAAGTGTATGACGAGTTTTGAAATCTAAAATAAAAAGAAGGTAGTAGAATTAATATTTTTGAAATAAAAAAAATTTGTTTTGAAATTTGAAGTTACAAAAAAGAAAATGTAATATAGATGAGAGAGTATTACATAAACATATGTGAAGATAAAATAAAGGAATGGATAGTATCAAGCTGTGAAGAGAAATTGAGATGCTAGAAGGAAGAGAAGGAAAGGATAGGAAAAGAGGCCACGCGCAAAACTTGCACACGTATAGCTATATATACATACATACATGCAACTGCATCTTTCTTTTGGACGTGGAATAAAAAAAGAGAGAAAGAATCGAGCGTTTAGAGCTGTGTTGCCATGGCAACGATGGCAACAGCAATAGGAGAATTCAAAAATCTTTCCTGACTCATCCAACTAAAGATGCTTTTTTTCTTTATTTTTTTTTTTTTGCAAATGTGTAGATTTGGGTAATGTATATACGGTACTTTGTATTTCAGTTATGTGTTGGTATGTATTATGTGTTTAGGAACGTGTTTATATTTATGCAAAAATTCGTTATAAAAGATTGAATCAAGGTAAATTTACTTAATTTTTTTTTAATTGCTTCCTCATTCTTCTTACAATATTTTATCAACATTACAATATATTCGTTTTATATCATTTATTGATGTATAATATTAGTTTTACTTTGTACAACTTTTTTAAATTATAAAAAAAATACCCGTTATCACACTACTTATCGATATTTTGGTCAATTTTTAAAGCTTGTCGACACTCAATAGAATGTAATTCAGCTTATGAGCTCATGGCACAAACGACTAACCCCGAGAATCGAACCCACTACCTGTGGATTACCAAACTGGTGCCTTATCGACTGTACCATTGCCGTATTGGATCAATTTATATTATATTTTATTTTCTTCACAGCCACACAAAAATATTTATTATATATAAAAAAAAAAAAAAATACTTAATACCTATCTGCTATAATTACCATACAGCAAACATACGAAGTTATCGTTAACCGACAATCCGTGTACTGCTAAAAGAATCGTTACGAACCGCGTTGATAGCATAAACATGTCTGACTATAACGTCACAGAAATCACACGAGTTAGCGTCTTATAGTGGGAGAAGATAAAAAGGAGAAAGAAAAAAATAACGTGTAAATGTATGCTTTTTTTGTATGTGTGTGTATGTGAGTTGGTTGAGGAAAAGAAGTAGCACAGGTAGAGAGAAATAATAGGAAAGATTTCGAAGAAAGGATTTAGTGGATCTCAAATTGGAATTGTGAATCGGTACGAAGGTTATATTGTATAGGATGCTTTCTTTCTTTTTTTCTTTCTCTTGCGAATAATATTCTTATGGAAATGTATTCAATTCTTTTTACATATTCTCGAGAGATTTGATTTAATATGTATATTTTATTTTGTATTTGATGAAGATTTGCTGAAAGATATTTTTCGTGTCAATGCATTAAATTATTTTTCAATATTCGATTATTAAATTATTTTCCAATATTTGACTATTAAATTATTTTCCAATATTTTAAGTTGGGTAACATTTTGATGATTAAGTTATTATTTATTTATGTATTTTTTTTTTCAATAAAAGTTGATAAGTTAATTTGATTGTCTATTCAAAATAATTCGATTTAAAAGAGATTAAATGAATACTCATTGTTAATTAATCAGATTTAATTTTTATTCACCTACTCTAAACTTATTAAATTATCATAATGATTTTGTCATTGCCGATTTATTTCAATTCTGTGCAGCCATAAAATCATCACAGAGATGTATAAATAACTCAAAAATATATAATTTCACCAAATACATCATAATAATCCAAATAAAATAAATGTAACTAAAAAAAACACACCAAAAAAAAATGTTCTTAAAATACACACTCAAATCCTTAAACTCATCTTCAACCCCAATCCCTAAATCCACACATTAAATCCTCATCCTTACAAAACATACACACACATACATAAACCTACAAACCAACCTAGTTTCCACAACACATATACACACATATCCTCTTATCTTCGTCAACAACAACAACATCACCCACCCACACACATTACCCAAAACATATCCTTCCAACCAAATTCACGTTCATGTCAAACCTACATATACATGCAATAAGTATTTGCACACGCAGAGATAGAGTATAAGAGAGAAGAGCTTGTATCTTGAAACGCTTTGCACCATCAGTACATCAGAGTGTATAATACGTATTTCGCGAGACGCATTATAGTCACAGAGCCGGAAAAGCCAAGCTGCTGCTGCTGCTGCTGTTGCTGGTCTCACAGAATGTAAGAGGAATAGAATGCTAAGCAAGTAAGAGAGTTGGCGATGTGCATGGAACGAGTTGAGTGTCACATGTAGCTCTCTTGCAACCTACATATGTGTGTGTGTGTGTGTGTGTGTGTGTGTGTGTGTGTGTGTGTGTGTGTGTGTGTGTAAGCCGGCTTACGTAACGATCATACCACCTCTCTCTTCTTCTCCTTTTTGCTTCTCGCTTCTCCTTGTTAGAGATCTAGGTAGGTGCCTTGTGTGTGGTGTGTGTGTACCATATAGGTATTATATAGTCGCGAGGGACGTCAAGGCGAACCGGTATATTTTCTACCATCTATCCATGTATTATCCGTATAATATATACCACACCACCATACCAACCCCTACCTAGTATCCGAGAAAGAAAGAGAGAAAGGAAGCTAGAAGAAAAAGAAGAAGAAGTAGGAGAAGAAAAAAGAAAGAGAGCAGTGGTTCTCTATTGATAGATACAAACGATGAGAATATTATGTGTGAGAGCCGCACCTTGTATTGCGAACACTTATATGTACGAAACACGTATATACATATATATCGTTTTGATGCTATAGCTGCGCTACTGCCGGAAACTCGGCTCCAATTCGCATTCTCTCCCTTTCTATCTATCTTTTTTTTTTTTTTTTTTTTTTTTTATTTTTTTTTTACTGGATGCTGATGATGATCTTCTTCTCTTCTTTCGTCATTCTTTTTACTTCTTCTTTTTTTTTTCTTTTAGTCTCTTCTTTTTTTTTTATATATCCATAGAAACGCTTCTTTCTTTCCTGCTATGTAGAGGTACTTCTCCTACTATGTATTTTCCCTCCTTCTTGTATATAGGCGTTTTTGGTACCCACTTGTGCGATTTTTGAGCCGACTGGTATGGAGTAGAGGGGCCGTACACTTATACACATGTACAAAGTATATGTATGAGTGTGTTGAAATGAAAGAAAGGAACCGAAATTTTTTGAATACTACCTTCTCCTCTTTTACAGTGGTCGTAGGTAAAAAAAGAAAAAAAAAAAAATTTAGGGGGGAAATATACGTATGTAATATGCCCCACCTCTTTGGTTCTCCAAGCGAACGTTATACCTCCCTCCTTCTCCTTAGTTTTCTATATCTCTGTCTTTCTTTTTGGATTACGTAGAGTTGCTATGCTGCTGCTGCTGGATTCTAGATGCTATACTTCTGCTGACTCTACTCCCTGGTTTCTATTAGACTTTTATCTCACGTTCCTTTTTTTATAACTCGCTCTCGAGCTTACAGTGTGCACACACACACACTTTTGAGACCATATAGCTGCTCTCTCGATCCTGAAGCGACTGATATATTCGCTCGCAAGGAGACTGTGAAGTGTGCACGTGGCTTACTTTTTTTATAGTGAGATTTGTGTTATGATAAATAAATTTAGAATTGTGTGTATTTAATTAATTTTTTTTGGTTTTATTTTTGCGGTTTTAGGGAATTATTGAATTGAATAGTTTTATAAATTGTTGTGTTTGATATTGTTTTGGAGTGTGATTATTCGATGGAATAATTGTTTTATTGCAATGCGTTTTTGATAGATGTTGTTAATTATGTATTTATAGGTGCAGTGTTTATTTATTCGTTATTTATTTATTTTTTAATAAAAGAAAAGGAGGTTTTTTTAGAGGTTTTTTATAAGACAAATATGATTTGTTAAAAATAGTGTTTTGATGTTAACTGTTAAATTAAAAATTAACTTAATAATCGATTGTTTCGCGATACTTATAGTTTTGAACTTTTATGAATTATTATAAAAAAATATTTTATATTGATTCAAGTGCCTAAGTCTAAATATAATTCACACATACGTGTTGTTATAATTATGAAATTTTTACTGCAAAACTTATCAAAGTTATAATACACCTTTTGACACAATCTCAAAAACTTTTTTTTTATTGCTCAAAAGCTTTCTCTTTGATGAAACAGTTACTACTTCTGCATCTCTCGTTTTCACATCTTCATAAAAAAAAAACTTCTTTAAAAAAATACAATTTTTTTTTTTTCATCACACAAGTTTCATATATACGAGTTTATTTCCTTTGCATCATCACAGTACTAAATGAAGCTATTTTCGTAAAATTTCATAAAAAGCTAAGTAGTCTTTTGAATTGCATGCTTAAAAACACCAGTAGAACACATTATATTATATCTCTTTTGAAATGTTTCAAAGTAATTTTAAAAACTGGAGAAAAAAAATAGTTCGCTTGAAACTGCTTTCAAATTATCCTCAATTACTTAAGATAAAAAAAATATTGTTAAACACTTAATCATTTGACTTATATTTTTTTTTCAACATTTAGAAACTAAAAGCAAAATAAATTAATGGAATTTAAGAAGAGGTTCGAACAAATTGTTAAGTAGTTCATAAAAGAATGCAAAATTAGAGAGTAAATTATATGTTATTATTGGATCAGTTGAGAGAAACTAAAAAAGATAAAAAAAAAAAATGAAATTGATCTATTCTTAAGGAGCTGCGGTTGAAAATGTGGGGCCGTCCAAGTAGACGACTAGAGAGGCATTTTAAGTGAGCTCTCTTATATATAGGCTTCCTTCAACAGATCCTATTTCCGGGAAGAGTATAACTTATAATATCCGCATTGTTTTTTTTTTTTTTTTTTTTAAGAGATAAAATAGCATTAGTTGTAGCAAGAAAAAAAATGTAGGAAGATATACCGTTACTTAATATATAACTTCCAGTAAATAAAGTTAAAAAAAAAATTTAAATACAGCAGTTGAAAAAGATATCATTATAAGTTGTTTAATATTTAATGATTAAAAAATTTATATTAACATTAACATTTCAAAAATCAATTTAATAATAATTTTTAAAATAAAACCACCAAAAATTTTAAACCGTTCCAAAAATGTATTGGCAACTTCAGTATAACAACATATTATATCCAATATATGACTAACCCACCATTTCCTGTCTCTCCTACTCCCCCCTCATACAATACAAAATTAGACCACGTTCGAATTAGCTCATCGGCAGCATATGACCTGTATCTCTCTCGCGCGCCCGCGCGCACTCATCCACACACACACCCACACACACACACACACACACACACACACACACACACACACACACACACACACACACATATATATATATATATATATATATATATATATAATATTATACCGCCTGACCGTCTAGAGTACCACGACATAATCATCCTCCTCCTCTCCTTTTCTCTTATATACATCTTCCCCCTAAAAATAACTCGGGACAATTAATCACGCTCTTATAAATAAATCTCCCAGAACTTCACTCTCTACTTAGTTAAAGCTTCAAATTCAGAGCTTTTACGCAAGCTCTTATTAAGCCTATACAGACGTGAAAAATCATCTAACATTATATGTAACATTGAGCTTTATACGCTACATAAAATTATAAAAGAGATGCGCATATATACTTGTGCCAAGTTTTATCCCTTCCTATATATAAGCTTGTCGTCCTTGATGCGCCCTTGTGATGTCGTTATGTGATGTCACATGTATGTATGTATGTATGTGCACAGATAATGTATCTGTTTGACATTAAAATTTACCCTCTTACTGTTTTCATACGAATATAAGGTCTTTTACTATACTTAATCCATTTACTAGGAGATTCTTTCTTCCTGATAAATTTTCTGCCCTACCCTCTATAAGATCGTATCGTTGCATTTGTGCTTTGGATATGTGAGTGATTGGATTTGGAATTGCTGTTTGTGGCAATTTCGGTTTAGTTGGAGCTTTTTTTGAGCTTTGATTTACGATTGATTGATACTTGTCTTAAATTAATTTTAATTTTCAAATTTTTTTTATTTTTTATTTCGATGTTATTTTTATTGTTTCAAGTGGTCATATGGTCATTTTATTGTTAAGGAATTTGAAGTGGTTCGGATAAACGAGTTACGATCTCGTAAATATTTTTGTGGTTACAGTTTGAGTTATTGCGACCTTGAAGTATAAGCAGTATAAGGCAAGCTCTTTTGATTTTATTTCTTATCAAGATATAAAATCTGTCAATGTGGTTTCGCTCTATAATATTGAATTGAAATAAAGTTTTTGTGAAAAAAAAAGTAAAATAAAATGAAATAATAAATAAAATTAAATTATATGGATGTATGATAAAATTAAAAATATATTCTTATTATTAAAAAATACAAATCTTTATGAGTAATTTCAACTACATAAGTTAAAAAAAAAATTATAAATGGATTTTAAAATATTAACTCATCCACAGTACACTTTATACACTGCACACCGTTACCATTACTGTCTTACAGTAAACTGTAACAAAAAATTTAATTAAAAAAAAAAAAATAAAAGAAAAGGTTATTCTCGAAGATGTATCGCAGCTCATTTAACCCAAGATCCAAACATATACATAATACGAAAATCCTACTGCTTTTCTAAAGAAAGAGAAAAAAGAAAAGGATAGTATAAGAGTATAAGGGGAGTAGGGGTATGACACAGGGCGTGGCTTCTATACGCACCCCCGCAGCTTTCGTTATACTGCAAGAGAGAGAGAGAAGTCCTTACTGACTTCTCTCTCTCTCTCTCTCTCTCTCTCTCTCTCTCTCTCTTTCTCTTCTTCTTCCCTCCGCCATCTTGAATATCTGGGCCGAACGAGGGTGAAAGTTTTGGAGGCAGCTATGCTCATCCCCCCCCCACCCATCCCCTTTTCGAAAGCTATACTGCTGTTACCGAGCTCGTGTATACCATATATATAATACGCCAACTGCGTTCTTGAACATTGGTATATATATACGAATGTTGGATGAAAAGCAGCTGGACGTGATAAGGGTGGTAGGAGGTGAATTCATGGGAATGTGAGAAAATTTTTGCCTTTTTTTGGAATTTATTAATTTTTTTTCTTTTTTAGTTACACTTTTTTGGTCTGATTATTGTTATTTTTTTTATTATTTCGTTTGTTATTTATAAATAAAGTCTAGATTTTATCTGAATGATAAATATCTATACTTAAGCTACCAACTTCAATTTCAGTTGTCATACTTTATTTAAACTGATTTTCCGTTCTTTAAGAAGTGACTTCATAGTTTATACTCGTACGTATGGGGTGCTAAAATTTTAAATAATAATTTTCTTTTGTAATTTAGATTTATGAATAGAGATCTGAAGAAAAAGAAGTTATAAACATTTCAAAAAAATTTTCTTATCCCTCATAATAAAAACTCCTCATCTTAAAAATTTAAAGAAAAAGAAAATTCTATTACAAAAAAAAGAAAGTATCATAAAAAACCTAACACCACAAACTCAAGCAATTCAAATGATATTTCCAATCTTCAATGCAATGCAGTATATAAGCAGGCTCACAGCCATATAAGCTCTCTCTCTCTCTCTTTCTCTTTTGCGATAATGTAAAATTTATTCGTATAGCTATTATCGCACGCTGACTCAGCTGAAATCGGTAAGCAGTAGTATAGCAGTAATAGTAGTTGCTCGCTTATGAAACCTATATTGGCTTGTATATAGATATAGCTCGAAAAATCGCTTTAGGCAATTGAATATTTCAAGTATGGACACATCGATTATTATTGTTATTACTTGCTCGTAAATTGGGATATGTATTTAAGAATGTGTAGAGGATAGGAAATTTGATGGTGAGATAAATTAGAGATTTTGTATGTTTGGAACTTATGAAATTGAATTTTGATATTTTATGTGGATTTTGCGTGCATTTATTTGGAGTATTATTGCATTTATGTAAATCTTCTGTGATTTTAGTTTACGTGTAAGCTTTGCATAACTGAATATTAATTATTTCTAATTGATTTTGACTAATTAATTGTACTAACTACTAAATAATATTACAATACAGGTACATATTGCTTTAGAAAACAAAAAATTCTTAAGAGGTATAAATATCAAATTTAAAACTTCATTCGTTATATTGAAATACGTAAATTTTCATCCCTATATTCATACGTATATAACGTCACAAATATATAAACTCTTTTTATAGAATCATGAATTGAAATTCTTCGAATATCTATCAGGTAAACTCCTCTTTCCTCTCCTCATTCAAAAATTGTATAACCCAATCCTTCCAAGAAAAAGTAGAAGAAAAAGAAGAGGAAGAACTACTTCGTATAGCAGTAACATCAAATTTAGCTATATAGACACCTAGTTGCATCGTGAAAACGATCTAATACACCTCTCATCTGCTTTATAGACTCTCTAAAAGTCTATACGTGCATACTATAAATCCTGTCAAGACTTTATATTTATTTCGTTATCGCTTATAAACTTATACATATGTGCGAATGTGTGTATATGTGTATATACGAATGAACTGAAAATATGCGTCATTTACAATTTACGTAGGTAATCAGGTTCTGTGTATTATTCGAAAAGAAATATACGTCATTTTTAAGTTGTCGGTTTCTAAGTTGCAAATACTTACAGATTTTGTAAGATTAGTTATAGTGTTAAATTGTTGCATAAAAGTTTGTCTGTTCAGATAAATCTTTACAAAAAAAAAAAAAAAAAATTTATCTGATAAAAAAAAAATAAAAAAAAAAAAAAAAAAATGCGTCAAATCCATCGTGCTTATATTTAAATCATCTGCAGGAATTGTCATCATTTATTAGCCAAGTATCGATACTTGTTTTATTTAATTAAAACATCTTAGGCTGATGAAAAATGACATTAATTACTTTTTAATTCTTTCTTCATACATCCCATAATTAATATACTACAATTTATTTCTCTCTAAATTTTCTAAAAGATTCAACAAATTATACATATTTCTATACTTTTCCGATTGTCTCGTCTCTAAACTCATCTCTCAACTTTTCTTATCAACAGCTACGATCCAAACACATACACATATAAGCCTGATAAATTGCGCTCACGGATTTGATTATACTTGCAGATTCTAATGAAGAGTGAGATGTTTGTCGAGCGTGTGTGTGTGTATTATATCTATATGTCTAGTTTATAAATCTTTTGTTCTTAAGAGAATTACAACTTAGCCAGAATCATACATGTAGATTTGTCTTTATGATCATTTTTAATATGATATTTTTAAAGTAATTGATAAAAAAAATTGTTAATTGCATATTTATAAATTAAACAAAATTTATTCAAATTTAAACAAAATGCATTATTATTAAAATAATGAAGAAAAGAATTGTATTCGATAAATAAATAATTTTATGATTTTTATTATCTTCTATATATTGGAAAATCCATCTTTTATAAATCAACCACTAGCTACAACAAAAATTTTTTTTTAAATCAAAGCAACCCAATCCATAACATATAAAAGTAACAAAGATTTTTCTCGTACAAGCTTTTACTATAGTACATATCTCATAAAGCTCATATCCTTAAGGAAGACTAAAAATCTATATTTTTAATTTTAATGAACATCGATCGCATTAGTTTGTGCTCTCTAATACCGTAAACAAAAGCACAATACCATTGTACACTTACATACACACACACACACACACACACGCACACACACATCTAAAGCTCTCATTACCAACAAGAACCACAGCAACCATATATACCCACAAAGGATTAGCTTCCTACTAATACCTTTCCTCCCACTCAAATACACCATCTCTTTCCTTACCTCCTCTTCTAAATATGGAAAATCCATTTGAATTTATTTGTTCTGGCTCTCTATATACCTATCTCATCGGCGCCTTATTTATGTACCTATATAACCATCGTGTACGGAATGCAGAAGTTATTTATCAAACAAAAGAAGAGAAGCTTCAAGAATGATAATTGCTACCGGTCATGCTTATATATTATATGTATGTACACCTATACTTGCTTATATATATAGATATGTATGTATTGCGTGCTGTGAATTCGATGGGACATACCTACTTAGCCTCTCTCCCTCTTCTTGTTTTTCTGCTTATATGTGTGTGTATCGTCATTGCAAATGTGCTATATACTGTGGTAGCTTCTGTGTATGTATGTATGTATATAGATACTTTAGAGTTATGCAAATGAGAAAAGCTGTTGTTCGTTTTTATTTTTTTTTTGTGGTCAGTCGTTTATTGTTTACTTTTTACATTTTTATTTTATTTTTTACAAAAAAAATTGTACATAATGTATGTATGCGTATACATAGAACATGTATTAGTCGTTGTTTGTATGTATAAAAATATATAAATGTACGGTAATACAATAGTAAATTTGAGTCTTGAGAATATACACTGGTATACTTATGTTATTGTTAAAAAATATATTACTGTTACAAATTATGTAGTTGTGCAGTTATATACGTTCGGTTTGTGCGTATATTAGAACAACAAATTGGTAAACAAAGTAGATAGAGTAGAGTATTAAAATTATAATCTCGTAATTTTTTATAAAATTTTCCATCTTTTCTGATCTTAAATTAATATCTTTAAGATTAGCAAAATAGAATAAAAATAAAAAAGAAAATTTTTATAATTAGATGGCAATAAAAACTTAACCCTCACATCAATATTATATACATAAACAAAAAAATAAAATATAGAGAGCTCACCAAAAAATAATAAAAAAAAAAAATAAAAAAATTAAAATCATTCAGATCATTAGACTCACAATCTATAGGGTCTTATTAAACCTGACTTCGATTTCCAATTTCCTTAACCACCACATGGTAGATAGAATATATACACTTCCATCCAGACATATATCTAACTTCATCCGGGTAGATTTTTCCAAGGTACAATTAGTGTCCTCGAACTTTCACTTGCCTCCCCCCTCCTCTATATACGTTCACTTTCCCCATGAGAATCTCTAATCGGACATCCGTAAAAAAAAAAAAAAGAAAAAAAAAGTAAAAGGAAATGGAAGAGAGAGAGAACACGATCTTACTTCTGTTTTTCTTTGTGAGATTTTTCGATACTAGTCATCGATGTAGCTAATGTCTGCATGAGTTTTGGTTTATCCTGTTCTTTTTTATTATCCTTATTCTTAATACTTTGTTTCTTCTTCTCCTTTTCCTTACGTTCCAATTCTTTTTGTTTTTCTTTAGCTTTTTGCTTATCGATTTTCTGCTGCTTTTCCAATTCCTTTTGCTTTTCACGTTCCTTCTTTTTATCCTCTTCCTTCTTACGTTCGATTTCTTTTTTCTTATCTTTTTCCTTTTGTTTTTCTTCTTCTTTTTGCTTTTCTTTTAGTTTCTTCTTTTCTATATCCTTTTGTTTCTCTTGTTCCAATTGTAATTCCTTTTTACGTAGTCTATCAACTTCACGTTGTAACTCTTTTTCTCTCTGAGCTTGCTTTTCTCTTAATCTTTGCAATTCCTTTTGTAACTCCTTTTCTCGCTGATTCTCTTTCTTTCTTAATAATTCCAGCTCCTTCTGTATGTCTTTTTCCGTTTCTGGCATTTTTGCGGCTTTTTTATTTTATCTTGATACTGATGGTGGTGATGACGATGATGTCACTCTTGTTTACTTCGGATCGTTCGATTCTCTAAGTTTTCGATGCTTTGTTTTATATGCATATATATCTTCAATATGATTCAACCATTCTAATCTGTTTACGTCACTTTTGTAATTGTAGATTCCTGAAATGAATGCCAATCATGACTTAAATTGAAAATTACTTAATTTTTTTTTTTTTTTTTGCTTGATAATTGGCTTCTCGTATTTATTATGAGGAAATTGCTAATGAGATTTTGTTATACTTTTTTAATCGAGTTAGTAATGGATAAAATTACGTTTAATGAGAATTAATGCTTAATGAGTTTGCAAAAAAAAATGTTTCGATTATAAATAACGCTTATACGTTATATAAAAACGTTAAAAATAAAAAAAAAGTTTGTCTAATCATGCTTTAATGATTATTCAAATAAATTAAAAAATAAATAGACAATTGACAACTTACAGATCCTATTCAATTCAAATCTAAGCTTCAGCTTGTCTTCTTTCCCTCCAAACAAGTATGTATACAACAAACGATTTGCGAAATCATTCACGTCACCTTAACAACAACAACAAAAAACTATCCTTCACAAAAATTTCTCCCTCTAAAAAAATTTACAAGTACGTTTAAAAAAAAAAAAAAAATGATAATCACAAAGCAACAAGTGTTAGATACGTACTTCGTTTTATAATTGACTGACCACTTGCACAGAGAGAAGCTGAATAGTTTAGCGTCTTCGGAACGCGTGTACGCGCAGCAGGTATATGCTGAGGTGTGCGCAAAAAACCGCGTATACATAAAGCCAAAGGAGGCTATGAGCTAATAGTATGAGCTGGTGGTTTTGTGTATATGTGTATATGTATGTGTGCGCGCGCAATATAACACGTGCGTGTGTATCTCGTCATCGTATTACAGTAAGGTGATTAAGAAAGAGAAAGAAAAAGAGAGAGAGAGAGAGTCTTATATTTGATTGTATCATCTTGACTTTGATGGTGATATTGCGAAATTTTTGTTGTTTTGATGTTGATGGAGTTGATTCGTTGGATTTTTTTTTTTTTTTTAATTGATAGATTGTTTTTGTATTTTAGAAGTTTTTAAAATGATAAAGAATTAATATAAATTTTTTGTATGCTATTTATTTTAAAATAAGTAAAAAATTTTTATAAAAATCTAAATAATTATTATATGTTAGTTTCGTTGTATTTACTATAATCTATGTAATGCGATTTTGAGTTTTCTGAATATTTTTCATAATGCTGATTCAAAACTCCTCGTATTAATAAAGGATTTCGATTTACGTTGGTTCTTTCTAGGGTGACGTTTGCTGAAAAGGTAAGTTAAAAAAAAACTATTTTTAAAACAATATTGATAAAAAATAAAAATAAAATTATAATTATTATAGTTCAATTACTTGCACATCGCAAAATACAGTCCCATCTATGAAGATCTGAAAATCCTGGTTCAGATATAGATTGAAAATATTCTAAATTTTGAAGAATTGGAAAATCTAATGAAATAAAATTTAATTATTCAGAGATACGCGTAAAAAATTATACTATAGTTTATGTATAAATTCTTACCACGATCATTACATCGATTTTTAATTTTACAAGTTAGATAAGTATCTGAATAAACGTTTATCAAATCGTCTAAAAAATTTATAAAATTGTAAAACTTTTATAAAAAAGCACATATATTTATTATTTAAAAAAGTTAATTTTTTTTACCGTAACAATCTACAATTTTTATTCCACAGTGGTGCGTTTGAGCAATATGAACACCATTTTTTGCAATGTTGTTTACCATAATATTCTAATAAAAAATTAACAACATGAGGATTATACGCTGTCAACAAAAAATTTTTTTATCGTTAAGATTTTTAAATTTCAAACTAACGTTATTTGACAAAACTTACCAACTTCACAAGCTTCGCTAAATATTACTTTTGTTACTTCTTTTGTTACGTTAGATAATGATTCTACAAAATTATGATAAAATTTTATCTTTAAAAATTCTATTACACTAAAAATTATTTTGAATTTAAATAATAATTAAATTATAGTAATGTCGCTTTCTGATAGTACGTTTAATTGTAAGATAAAGATTTTGTGTGCAAACATAACTAAATCTATATGTATTTTATTTCAAATTTATATTCTACAGAATATGTGAGCAAATATTCTGTCTTTAGTAGATGATAAAAGTTAATCGTATTATGTATAAAAGTAATATCGTATGTACATTATTTTCATAAAATTAAGAATTTTTAATTTATATTAATATATTATTAAAATTTAATTATTAAGAAAATCAGATTATTTCAAATAATTTACATATTTATTGAGCTCTCTAAGCTAGTAAAGATTTACTTGAAACAATACAAACATTAAAGCAATCATTATTAAAAAATTAGAGTACTAGAAAGTGAAGTAATATGTAATATTAAATAATGCATATATCATACCTAATTGATTATTTTGACAATGATATATTTTGAAAGTAGACATTAAGAAAATGCACAGAAATAACGATTTGTTCAACATTGTTTTTGGTTTAAAATAAAAAGTACATGTACAGAATATATTGTTCACTATATGAATTCTAAAGTAATACTGAAATTATAATTTGAAATAGTAATAAAAAATCAATTTTATAAATTAATTTTAAACGTGTCTAGTTTTACTAAT
>JAPYZE010006143.1:0-16386 GCA_030522805.1 Leptomastidea abnormis | reverse complement strand
AATGATGTAACGATAAGCTGCTTCTGCTACTGCTACTGCTCGTCTTCTGATTCGTTTTGTTAATTTGAATGTGTGTGTGTGTGTGTGTGTGTGTGTGTGTGTGGACTTTCACTATGTGGTACTTTAAATGTATCGACGATTGCGATGGGAAAATATTTTTAAGGTCGATTGACTAATTATTATTAGTTGCGTTTATATTATTCTCGAAATTTTGAAATGTTTTGATTCGTGTTTTCTAATTTTTTCGGATCGTTTGGTGATTTGGGAGTTGATGATCAAATTTTAAGTTTTCTTTGGATGCTATCGTTTGATTGATCGATGGTGTGTATTTCGTTGAATAACAGGTCTTTGTATTTGATTTTCTTTTATTACATAAATGTGATGGGAAACATTTTTTATAAAAATTTTTAAATAGAACAATATAATAAATTAATAAAACACTTATAAATTTAGTCCTAAATCGTTTGTTGATAAAAGTATTTGCAGAAAGCGTGAATACAAAAATGACATATTTTCCTACAGGATTGTAAGTGTAAGGGAGCAAGAGAGTAAGTTTTTCATGCAATTTAATGTATAGAAACTTTGAAAGATTCACATCTTGTCATACACATACACACATACACAGGACGCCTTTATATTTACGACTCAAATTTCATTTGTGATTCTAATTTCAACTTCAAAGATGACGTTGCGAAATAAAGTAATAAATAACGAGAAATCATCATTCAAACGAACAATATAACAACTATATTTATGTGAAATGAAATTAATGCCAACTATTAGGAAATGCTATATAGCAAGATCAAGTAACTTGAGCTTTAAATTATCAAAATTAGCTCTCGTATAATTGTGAAACCTATGTGTGTGTCTGTATTACAATCGACAAAATTTTATTTTAGTTTCCTTCTCCTTTTTTTTTTATTTTATAATTAATGAATTGACGTATAATTAATCAAGACTTTAATTTTTACTAATAAAAGAACATTGATGCTTGACTATTTGTTTTTCTTTTGTAACACAAAAAAAATGAAATTAATTATGTATCTCTTAAAAATTGATTAAATTTAAAATGATAGAGTAAGTTTTTGTGATATTATTAATGGTTACCAATATTAAAAAATTTTTTGTTTCTTATTTTTTCTTAATTCATCCAATAATCCCATATTTAAAAAACTCGGCTAAATCATTACAAGTTTTTGCTTACTTCTTTTTAGTAAAACCAACAAAATATAATATACAAATTAAGAAAATTTAAAAAAAAGAACATCATTTTTCATATAGGTATATAGTTGAAAAAGCTATAATGACAGTCATTAACCTGCCTGAAGCTACTAAAATCTTTAGCATTGTTCCTCTCGAGTCTCATTATAATTTCGTCTGCCATCTCCGCGAGTGTGTACCAATCAATCTAAAGATAAGCATCACAGTTCAAAAAAAAAAAGTAAAAGCCAGCTCTCAGACTCGCCAAAAATTCACAGCCCTTGCTTAACAGGGCCATTGTGTTCGAAATAACGTGCGCGCATTGCGATGGTGACCATGAAAAAAAAACGATCCTGCATACATATATAAGAAAACGTACTTTCGTTATTACCTCGTTCACCGTCTTCACGTGGGCTAATTCCTCTCCCTGAAGATCGCGACTGGCCTGGATTTTTTTTTTTTTTCAACGCAAGGTCGGCGCATACAACACTCGGTAGGAAGGGAGAGAGAGAAGGAGGGATATATAAAGGACGAGAGTATGCGTCACTTCCTGAAAAAAGAGTAGGCGGAATATTTATATACAGTGCTCGAAGAGATTCTCTCGGATTCCTCGGTTATAGTATGTCGCGAGGTCGACTAGCGAGTATAATATAGCCGCACCCGCGCAATATACTCCTCTATGTGTGTACTAAAAACGATCAAAAGCGTCATTTCTGATGGCTCGTTCGTCTTTATTTCATGAGGAGTTGTTTAGAGTTTTGTCGGGGCAACTGGACCAAAGAAGATGGGCATATAAGAAAGCTTAAGAATTACGTCAGATTTAATTTAAGAGATTCTTAGGGATTAAGATATTGACGCCAACGGGGATTTCCTGATGCTTCTCTGACTCTCTCTTTTTTTTTTTTGGTCTTATCCAAGAAATGACGAGTTTTTGTAGGTATAGACAGCGTGTGAGAATAAATTTATCGGAATTCTTTTTATCAAAAAATGTTGATTTGTTTATATCCGGCGAACAAAAAAACACGTGCTTGAAAGAAGATAAATTTTGTTAAGTAATATAATGAGATTAATATTTGCAGAAAACTATTAAAAAATTTTAATAATGAGTTTTTTTCTCGTCAAATACTTTTTAACTATTGTTTGATTTTATCAAAATCTCAATTAAATTTATTTATCAACGCAATTGCTAAAATAATTTTAAATTACTTAACGCCAAAAAAAAAAAAAATACTTATAAAAACGAAAATATCCTTACTTATATTTTATAGAAATATTTAAGCTATGACATCATCTAAACTCGTCTTCGCCTCTGTCAACTAAATAACGGAAAGAAAAAAAAACTCGTTCGATTTTGTGTTGCACGCGGATTCCTTGACTGTCCAAAAAAGGACATTGTCAAGCTTGAAACTAGCCGGTGCAAGTCCACCAAGAAAGAAAGAGAGAGAGAGAGAGACCTTCTCTTCACTCTTTTAAAATAAACCAAATGGCACTAGCCGACTGGATTGTATGGTAATTTATGCTAATCTATTACGTTCGCAGTGGTGTAATCAGTCAGAGAACGGCCGTTCGCGCGAGCGAGCGCACTGATGTGTATCCGCGTTTATATATATAGGCAAAAGAAAGGCATAAGACTAACTAAAATGCGAGTGTATTTCTGAGCGTGGCGGACACGACGCATCCTTGCTGAAATCGAAACTTTATATATACATGCAGAATGTCGGAATGAGAGGGAATGCGGAGAGGAAGCTCTTCTCGCGGTCTCCATAACAATCAGACAACCGGTTAGCGCGCGAGTAAGGACGAGATCTCTCGGGAAACCCCGCGCGCGGCGTCATCTCACAACGATCTGTCTACTTCTTGCATAGACAATTCAATCACTCTTCTTCTTCTTTTTTCTTCGTCTTGTCTGTTTTATTATTGTTTGATTCAAGAATATATATATATATATATATACAGAGTCTCATCGATATTTTTATTCGCTTTGCTGTAATAACTGAGTGAGTGCAATAAATGATCGTTCAAATCATTATACGAATGATTCATACTCTATTGTTCTCAATAATATGGTAGATTTATTTTTGAGCTTGAAGTCACATTTTTGTTTGTGAAATTCATAAGGTTTTATATTTTTAGAATTCAATACCGTACTGTTAATAAAATTGTACAGAATTTAAGTTACAAAAAATAATATGATTTTAAGTTCGATATTAAATTGTAATTGTAAATTATGCATCAAGGGAGATAATACTTAAGATTATTTTAAAGTATGAAGAAGCAAGAACACTAAACATTCAAGAAAATAGTAGTTTATTTTCTTGAGATACATATTATTCTTAATTTCTGACCAAAAAATAATGGTTCTACTATTGATCTCAAAAGTAGGTATAAAAATAGTGTATTATGTGCAGAGTGAACCATAATAAATTAATTATTTTTCGCTTTACATATTATAGCAGTATTTGTTCCTTCTTTGAGGTCAATAGTAGGATCCATTATTCTAGATCGAAAATAAATTTTTTCAATTTTTTAAAAATATTTATTTTATAATTAATGATTATTGTTCATGCTCTACTTAGATCGATCCTCAAGGGCGCAAACTTCATACTTGCAAAATAATATCTTATTTATCTCCCTTGGTGTAAAGGATACTATTATTTCTAACTACACAATAATTTGACCTATTGTTAACTTCCAAATATAAGTTGCTTATATTGAACGTATAACAAAGATAAAGAGGTATGCTACTGATGAATAGTTTTTAAACCCATCAAGACTTATACTTTTAAAATTTTGAGTGATTTAACTTATGAACATAGCAATACCACAAAGTAGATAAAAATATAAATAATATAAAATTATGGTATTTGAAGAGAAATAAAATAAACTGCGAAATATTTACTAACCTGTTGGTTTATGAGAGAAACACCAGACAAAGAGGTATATCCGTCGAAGCATTGCGATTTAACAACACATATTTTTCCTGCTCCATTGCAAGCAAAATATCCTGTTTCAAACGGTGGCTGAGGTTTCTGAGATATGGGGTATCCACCTGTTGTTAATTGTGTCGTTGAAACAACTCCATGTGATCCATGTCCACCATGATGTCCACCAACATGGCCGCCAAAATGACCACCTGCCTGTCCACCGTGATGCCCACCAATATGACTTCCTCCTTGAACACCAGAGCCGGCTCCAGTACTAGCACCACCGTGAATACCGTGACTTCCTACTCCCCCATGTATTCCACTTGCTCCTCCATGAACTCCACCAGCGTGCCCTCCAAGGTGACCATGGCTACCAGAAATGCCGTGACTTCCTCCTTGCACACCAGTGCCAGTACCCGAACCAACGTTGGTACCTCCTTGACTAGTCTGTCCGTGATGACTGCCATGGTTAAAGTGCCCTCCTTGATTTACACTACCTTGACCGTTTCCTTGTCCACTGACTCCTGATTGGCCACCATGGATTGATCCTCCATGTACTCCACCGTGTAATCCATGATGTGGAGTGACCTGCCCTCCAAGATTATTACTGTAACTTCCACCTTGCGTATGAGCACCAGTGCTGGCTCCAGAGTTAACACCTCCTTGAATACTTCCTTGACCAAAGTTATAATTTCCACTTTGACTTTGACCAAAACTCTGAGCACTTCCACTGCTGTGGCTTGTTCCGCTAAGTCCTTCGTTTTGTCCAATTGATTGTCCACCTGATTGTCCACCTGATTGTCCTCCAAACAGACCACCTGCTTCTCCTCCAAGCCCAAAACCAGAGCTAGAGCTGGATATTGCGTTTGATCCTCCTTGAAGACTTCCTTGTCCAGTTTGTGAAGCGGAACCACCTTGTCCCAAACTTCCCGAAATTCCACCAGAAATTCCTTGTCCTGAACCAAACTGATTACTAAAACCTGCTTGTCCACTTCCAGATTGGCTACCAACTATCGAACCACCAAATCCACCCTGACTAGAAGATCCGGCATTGACTCCCGTTTGTCCTGCTAACCCACCTTGAGAGCCAAATCCAAAGTTTCCTCCAAGACCGTTTTGACCCCCAAGATTGCTTTGGCCTCCAAGACCTCCTTGGCTTCCAAAACCACTTTGGCCACTAAGACTGCCTTGACTGCTGAGACCACCAAAACCAGTGGATCCAGCTCCAGCACTAGAGCCGACATTAGCAGAAGCTCCAGCATTAACACCAGCATTAGATCCTGTTTGTTGATAAGCACCACCACCTAATTGACCTCCCAAACCTCCAAGGAGGCCTCCTTGGCTACCAGCATTAAATCCAAGCTGGGAGCCACTGTTCAAGTTTCCATTCAATCCTCCATTTAAGAATGGATTGCCAGCACCAATCGATGCTCCTGATGAAACTCCCGATGATGCTCCTGATGATACACTAGATAATCCGCCAGCATTTCCAGAACTCGCTATACCACCAGCAGCGTCATTATGTGAAAAGCTTCCACTATTAGAACAACTAGCAGAATTGCAGCCTCCTTGAGTTTTAAAGGGACTACCTTCAGACATCCACCAATACTGAGAATTTGTTTGAGTACCAGATCCACTGGAAAGGACCTTTGTCGGACCGGTTTCTAGTTTTGGAACCACTCCGGAACCTAAGTGAGATTGCGATCCAGAATATACGCTGTTCGATTTGATATCTCCTTTAGGAAAAAGTTTTGCACCAAAATTATTATTGAGATTTGCTTCAGCAACAACAATAGGTGGAAGATATCCATTATAGGATCCAGATGAATATGAGCTATGGTGATTCTGACTGGAACCGCTTGCAGTATAGGCAGATTTTTTCTCGCCTTTAAAATGCTGGCCTTTTACTACACCGTTAACTGCGGATTCTTCCTCATTCGCTTGACTGTAACTATTTGAGTTAGAACCGGAATATGTTTTTTTGTATTGATATCCTTCTTCAGGTGAAGCTATTTCTGAGACATCAGCGTATACGTTGACATAGCACGTCAAGGCTGCTAAGCCCAGCAACAAGGCGTGCGATCTCCTCATTTTTAACTGTAACATTTGAAAATTGGAAAGATGTATGTTATGTCGAAATAGTGATAGTTCTTCAAAAAAGAAAGTTAAATGAATGTAAATTAATTATGATTTTATACAATATTTTATTTTTAGCTATTAACTGCGATATAAAAAAAATATAATATCAATAATTATTTAAATAAAAAATTGCATTTAATATTTAATACATAAAAATAATTAATTTATTATGTTATTATTTTAGACATTATAACAACATTATTCAAATAAAATGACACACATTTTCTTAATCTTAAGCTTTTGAATATTTAATTAACATTATAAAAAAATTATTTTTTTATTTATGTGATAAATTGAAATTTTGAACCAAATAATAGCTATTGTGCTATTTTCTGACGTAAGAAAAATATACCTTAAAATGTGTAAGTTACGTTACTTTTTATTAAAATGATTTCTGATGTTAAATTTGAAGAGCTTACTTTAATTTCATCTGATACATTACACGTCTTAAACATTATATTTCATTAAGTAATTTTTAATAAAAAAAAAAAAAAAAATAATACACTATGCTCGTAAGATAATATTTTCAGTTTTAATTGAAGAAAAAATTAAGTAAAAAAATATACAATTATTTATAATTGTTTTATTTATTAACTTATTCATTAGAAATAAAATAAATTTAAATATAGTAGGAACTCTAAACAATTTCGGTGGAATGATTCTGGATAAGCAATGATATTTTCAGTTTTTGATTTACATTTAGATGAAAATGAAAGTTGAAATGCAGCTTCTTGCTTAGTAAAAGCCATTCAGATTACGTTATAGAGAAATCATTTATTTGTAGCACGTAAATAGAACAAGATGTTTTAGTATAGTTTCGTAAAAATAATAACTATGATTATGATTAGAGTCATGGTCAAAAGTAAATTTATAAATTCTATAGAAAAGTATATTACAATGGATATTTTTTTTTAAAACAAAGTTTTTATTTTTATAAAACAATTAATGTTAAAGTATTCAATTGTTTTATGCCGACAAAAGATTGAGAAAATATTTTTGTATAATTGTTAAACTTCTATGGTTTTGTAAATATTGAATTTACTTGTAAAATATAAATAACTCTCTTATATTTTTAATTTAAAAAATTGTCTTTAATTTATAATTTTATGTAATTTAATATAACAATTATTAAAAATGTAAAATCTACAATTTTCAGTTTTAATTTATTCAAAATGATAAAAATAATATAATTTTAGTTTAAATTTAAGAAAAAGGTTTTTTTATCCGTTAATAATTATAAAATTAGAATTTAATATGTGTTTTTAATTTTGATCTGATTTTGAACATTAAGTTATAAAATTTTTTATTATTTTAAATTGTATTTTACCAAAGGAATTTTTGAAATTAAAATAATAACATATAAACCAACTCCCTTTTTAATGAGTTAAATTATTCACACAAAGAATCAAAATCATCATCTTCCTATTTTTTTAAAATATATTTTAATGATAATTAAGAAAATAATTTGCATATTCAAATGATTTATTGCAGAAAATAAGAAATTAATTTTCAACTTTAAAATTTATAGGCATTTATCCGTTTAATTCAAAAGAATGTGAAAAAATGTGTGTGTAACTGCCGACAGTTTTATTAATTTGTTTACTTTAATTACTATAAAATTTTTCAATTTAAAAGAACTACAGTTTTTTTATAATATAGATAGATAATAATATATTTGGAAATTTTTATAAATAATTTAATTTTGTGATAAAGATTTTATTTGATTTTTAGAATACTAGTCGGTTTCTCACGAAAAATTTTAGGCACAGACGGAGATAAAATGTTCAGGATGATTCTTCTTATTAAATATTCATTTGAGAAGTGATTAATTTTATTTTATATTTAAATTCCATTTTAGCAGAATTTTTTTTCGTATAGTCAAATGTAAAACTAAAATTATGTAAATTGAATCAATTAATCCTTACAATAATTAAAAAAAAAAAAAAAAAAAAAAAAAAAATTGAACGAATAACAAAATTCTTCTATTCGATAAAATATTTTTATTAAAAAATTAACAAAAAAATTTTATTCGAGTGGTAACAAAATTTTTTTATAGAATGTACGAACCCATATTTATATTACAATTGTAAAATTTTTGTTTATAAACACTAGTTACAAATAATTCACAAGATCTCAGATTATTTTAAATCACTTACGGTCTTTCGCGCGATAATGCTATCACCTATATATATAAAAAAAAAAAAAAACAATCGCAATAATCCTAAACCTCAATCAAAAAATTATGTCCATACATCACATGAGTCTGCAAAATTCATACTCATACATCTGTAATCTGTAAGCCTATATATATAAAATTGTATATTGACAGTATAGCTTACCTGTTAATAAAGTCGACCCGCAGCCAGAAAGCGGCGCTCTCGCGCGAGTGAAGATCAATACCAATTCCTCGAGGCTTCGTACAGTCCAGTACTTAAGTGAGCAGTCAAACACAAGCGCAGGCAGCCAGAAGGATACAAACGATATTCTGTCCGCTTACATACACTCGTTCACGTACAGAGTATACAGGTATGTATGTATATTGGCTTGGCTTTTAAAAATAAATGTATTATGCACGCGTGAGGGGAGTACAAGTATTAAGCACGAAATGATCAGTGAACGAGCGAGGGGAAGATGAAGCGCGGAATGAGAGGTTTGCGCGCCGCGCACGACGTTCTCTCAACGTCTCGGAGCAAGTCGGGGTGACTGACGACGCCTCCACATTCCGGCTACTCTTATACCCATCGTCTTGTCCGATTATTGTGCGTGAGCGCGGCCCGCGCGTTTGCCTGAAGCGGACGAGTAGTATAGCTTCTCAATGCATCCCTTCCCCGCTCGCGCGTTAGAGATTCACGCCGTAAATGTGTCTGCGCGTGTGTGTGAATGTATTTGTGTTTGTGTTTGTGTGTTGAATCCTGTACCTGCCGCCGCTGGCGACCAGGCCCGTTGGCTCCTACTACTTGATCGAGCCTCCTCCGTATCTTTCTCCTTCTCCTCCTACCAAACTCCTCTCTCTCTCTCTCTATTTCGCTCTTTCACTCATTTCATCTCACTCTTAATTCAGATTCTCCTTCTCTCTCTATATATATTCGACTGTGGATTGCTTGGAAACGGTTGTCCTTCAGGGGGTCTCATCTCCTATCCTGGCCAAAGCTCTACGATCGTCGTCGTCTCTCGCACTCATCTTCGCGGCTCTTTTTAGTCTTTTTTGTCCTTTGACCTTCTGCTTTTTTTCTTCTTTTTCAAAAGGATTACGGCAAACTCTGTGTGGTTTTATCACTTTTCGATGGATTTCGTAGGGAAACGAAGATGTTATTTTTTTTTTTTTTTTCGTCTAGGATATATGTCGTTCTGTTTGTCGATGTAAATAAATTTTTATATTTGATGCAATTAATTCAAGGGATAAATTTAATTATTTATTTTGAATTTTTTTTATCAATTTCATTAAATTTATTCTCATTAGTTAATTAGAATTGAAAAAATTTAATTAAAAATTACTAATTTTAAACATAACTATTTTTTTATTTTAATGCAATTTTTATATCGTAACTTTAATTTTAATGTAAATTAATTTTTAGTGCATGAAATACATTAAAGTTTTGAATTATGTGTGGAGGTATTTTCTTTTCTTAATTTTTCTGTGATTTATTAAGCTATTATCTACAACATGGAACAGAATAAATGTCATATAATAACGTTAGATATATGCGAAGGTACAATAAACATGGCTCACCATTTCATCTTGAATCGTTGAAATATATTTAGACTTTATATGGTAGTAAATTAAAATCTTTGTATAGATTTTATCTTTAGAAAAAACCACAATAATTCGTTTAATTCACAATCAACTCAAAAATCTAAAAAGTAAAGGATTGGAACAAAAAAATCAACGAAAATAATTACTGATCGATAAATTTGCAAAAAATCATGTTAGTTTATTATATAAATGTAAATTTATTATTTAATGTTTGAAAACCGAATGTAAATTTAAAATAATTGATTCATAATAAAAATGTTGAATATCTTGATAAGGTGCACTTGTTTTGTATTTTTTGGAATATTTATGTTACAATATGTCATAGACAACTTTTTTAAATTTATTATTGTGATTCATACATCTACATTCTTTATTATCTTGTGCAATAAATTTGTTATTTTACTTCACTTTTTCGTAGGCATTAAATTTCATTATGATCAAATATAATAACGTAGACTTCTTTAGCGGAAAAATTTTAAATTAAAATTTATTTTACCAAAACTTTATCATAAATAACATAAACTATAACATCAGATCTTAAAATCAAAATTATCTTATTTGCAGGAGAACAAGTTAGTATTTTAAATTTTTATTGGTAATATTTATCAAAAATTAAATTATTACGTTTAAATCAGTTTTATTAGTACGTCAAAATATTTACTTATTATTCCAAAAATTTTTCTGCAGTTTTTCCAAGCAGAAAAAAAAATTAGAAATACAAATGAATACGTGTAAACAATTAAATTTCAAGGAATGTGAATAAAATTTTTAAATATTCTAGATAAAATAAATTA
The DNA here is from genome assembly GCA_030522805.1 of Leptomastidea abnormis. Lineage (NCBI taxonomy): Eukaryota > Metazoa > Arthropoda > Insecta > Hymenoptera > Encyrtidae > Leptomastidea > Leptomastidea abnormis. The sequence continues at coordinate 5,575 of JAPYZE010006143.1, read as the reverse complement.
ATTAATTATTTATACCACAAGCGAAAAATATGATCTCATTCTTGACCTCGCTGACACGAACTTCCCACTAAATATGATAACCCAATAATTTCAAGTTTGATATGCTTGATTTGTTTGATACTGACTTTTTTTGTTTTTATAAATAAATATTTTTTACACAAATGTTTTCGACTCGTGGTAAAACCTGATTGATAGGCAAATATTCTTATACAGAAATGAAACATTGCATTAATACATAGATTGCATTTATTTAAAAATACATTTTTAATTATGATTTTCCATCAATGAAATCATAACAAATTTCCCAAGTATTATCAAATCTTAAATGAGGAAATTAATTCATAATTCGTTTTATGCAATAATATTTCAATAATTTATTATGTGGGATTTACCACTTATTTATTAGCAAATTTACGATAAAGTGTGTATAACATACATTCCTTAAAAAAAAAATTCAAAAGTTTTGTAATCATGTAAACAAATTTTAATCTAGTAACATGATTAACGATAGAACAGATAATAACGTTATTTCAGTTAAAAATTATACTGTTGAAAAATTGATGAATTTAGGATGAATTTTTAAGCTTCGAGGAATTTATGAGGATCATCGTAAAATAACTATAATAAAGGATGATCAATTTATCTAAAGACCATTACATTGCATTTAAAAATTTTGACGTCTCTCTCGTCGTTTTTTATAAGCGAAAAAAGGATGATGATCATCAGTATTTCTTGGATATGGGAGCATCTCGATTAACATTGGACGATTATTAGATGTTCAAAATTAAATTGCCGATTTAATGGATGTGAAAAAGAGATCCCGGAAGACCGGAGGCGACATTTCAATAACTCATCTTTTAGTTTTTTCAATGTAGAACGTTAAATTTGAAAGTTCATTTTTGTCGGTACTTTTAAATGTTTGTTTGAATAAAAAGAATATTTTAAGAATACTGCAATTAGCTGGTTTTTGTATTTATACTTATAAAAAGATACAATAGGAGATAACCATTTTTATTATTTTATTTACTGATCAAAAAATCTATTCATAAGTAAAATTAAAATATAAAAAAAATATGTCTTATGAACAAGTAAGTGCATATTGTTTAAATTATCAATTTTATCTTCTTTTGTTCCTAAAATATTGTAAAAACAGAAAACAAATAACAAATGTGTATCTAGAGAAAAAAATTTTATCAGAAAAATATTTTATTGATACTACGAATCAACCTATGGCATATACGATTCAAAAATATCAGAAGAAAACAAAAATTCTAATGTGCATAAAAATTTATATTTTTGTAGAAAAAAATCTAGCGAATGTGATGTGATGTCTAAAAATTATTAAGGTGATTTTTTTTAGCAAGGTCAAACCATTTGATCGATGGGTCACAATCATAATTATATATGCGTTTATATTTTCTACGTATAATTTTTTCCACCTCAATGATTTTTCATATTTTATCACCAGAAACTAAATAACTTCAATTAAAAATAAAGTAAATTGTTATTTTAATATGAATCATCCATCAGTAAATATACCAAGTACTTCACCTTGCAAATTAATTAAATAAAAATAATAATAATAATTAAACATCAAATATCATTAATTTAATTAACATTGGTAAATTTTATAAAATTATTACGTCAAAAGATAAAATTCTTACAGTTTTTCGTAAACTTGTAAAATACATAATTTTTCAAAGATCGTTCAATTCCTGAGACTAGTCGTTTTATTGGTCTCCTTGCCATGTACCTATATCGTAATTTGACCATACAATCCATCCAAGTGACGCTTGTTACGGGAGAGCCCACCACTTGCGATTCACGCATTCGAAATTCCAGACGAAGCAGCAACAGCATAGCAAGCAACATCAAGAAGAGAAGAGCCGGATTTTTTTCTTTTTCTTTTTTTTTTATAATTCTCACCAATATATTCGCGCTGATCGAATCACAATATAATTAAGAATCGTCCAGTCTACGTCTAGAAGAAAATTACCATTTTGCCAATATTTGTTCGCTCGCGAACGCACACACACACACACACACACACGCGCGCTGATATAAATATAAAGTAGTAACGGATTCTTAGATGAGACTAAGAAGAGACTATAAGTTTTTTGGCGCGAACGCATTGGAGATACTGTGCTGACGCGAGAGAGTTCATAAGATTCGATAATCGTGTATGTGTGTGGTGGCCGTGAAAAATAGCGAGGAGAATCAAGAAAGATTGTCAGAGAGAGGCCATGTCGTTGAGGAAACGAAGAGAACGATGGAGAAGCGCACACGAGCAACAACGACGATATAATGTATTAATTATGCCCCCAAGGCATCAAGACCGGCATCTCCTCTTCTTCTTCTTTTTCTTCTTTGCTTACTTCAACGACGTTGTGATACCAGTGAATCATTTATAATATGGGAATAAACGCGTGCGCGCGCGAGATATATATATATATATATATATATATATATATATACCGTATACATGTTTTTTATTTTTCTCAAATGAGTTGATGCAAGCTGTATAATAAGTGAGAGTAAAGAAGACGACCTTCCTGAAGGGCCTCTGCACGTCACTGTCATGCAATTGATTGACGTTAGGAATGCATTGCGTTGATGCTTTTGGTGTGAAAGAGAGATTATGATGATGACGATGATGATGATGATGATTTTTTTATTATATATTTATATGTTCTAACAGTCGTTACGAAATATATGTTTATTCTCGAAATCAAATTTTCTAATTATATATGGCGTGTGATGTTTATTAACAAATATGTATGGATATAATGGTATAGGTATAGAAAAGTGTGTAGTTTCGAAAAATTTTAATATTTGACGTATGAGCTGATCAAAATAATTTACGTAGCATATAACATAAAAATATTATACTGCGGTACAGACTAATAAATTTTTCTACAAGTCGATACATCACAACGACGAGGTATATTATATCGTCGTTTTTGAATATATACATACGTACGTACTTTTCACCTTATGGCGAATCGAGAAATCAAATTTTCAGTCGTCATATCTGGAATGTCTCTGCGGTTTGAGAGAAAAGAGAGAGAGAAAGAAAGTTATGTAACATAAATATATGTATGTATGAATGTTTTGAATAATACAGGTATAGAAAGTCATGCGCATTTGCGAAACTTTTAACAGACGAATTTGTAACGGGGCTTCGGACAAGAGTGACATTGAGCAAATATTGATCAATAAATTATTATCAAAAGCAATGTCGAGCGACAAATAAAATAAAAAAAATGCGATTTTGGAGATTTTTGAGTGTAGCAGCTTCTTGTATAATAATTTAATGATTCATGCCTGATGCATTGTTTGTTATTTAAATACTTGACATTATTTTTTTTTTATATTATTATTTTTTATTTTGTTCTAGAGTCACGCGATTATACATAATAAAATTAAAATTTTTAAATCATAGTTATATGTGCATAGTGCCAAAAATGTAGATGAAATACTTTTCAAGGTGATAATCGAGTCATGCTTGACGTAATTTCATTACTTCATAGTAATAAAAAGAAAATATTTTAACGATGATTTTTATATGTTTATCGTTAGGTTGACGAAAAACTATTATTTTTTTTTATAGATCTGTACTTAAAAAAAAAAATACTTTCTAAAATTTTTCCATCCATTTCGAATATAGTTTCGATTATTATACTATTTAAAAAATTTTACGATCATATTACACTTTTAGAAATTTCAGCTTATTATTATTATTAAAACAGCTTGATGCAATAAAAAAAGTTCTAGCTATATTTTTCATCGAACTTATTGAAATTTACCGTAGAACTATTTAATCATACGATATCTGGCTAATCTACAACTATCAGCGGCATTTTATTTCATTTTTTTTTTAATTTTGGCAATTTTAAAATAGCAAAATCACGTCAAAAAATCGAGTTGACCTCGGAAAAAATAAATTGAGAAATTTTACATGTCATATGCACCATAAAAGCTCCTAATTCGTTTAAGCGTAAAATGATTATTAAATACTTACGAAAAAAAAAAATCAGAAAGGAAATGATTATTCATAAAAAATCACTTAAGTCGTTATGTAATCAAGAAAATTTTTTATTTTTTTTTTCACTAAACACTATTTTAATACATTGAATTATAAATTAAACTATATTATAGATAAATTTTATTTATGAGATTTTTTGTTTTAATTTTTCTATCAAAAATCGTGTCTCGTACTTTGTTTGTGCATTTAAATTAAAAATTTAAGCAAATTAAATGACAAACATCAATACGATTTTTAAAACATATTTTATAAAGAAGTATTGTTTGTGCAAAATGTGATAAGCTAGATGAAAACAAATACAAATTTATGACACGCTTATTTTTTTTTTTCAAAATGTGATTTTATAATTATTTGTATCATCTTAATTTGACTTCTGCATAGTTTAACATTTTTTCTTTGTATCAGCTCATTTTTAGCTTCAAGAAAATACAATAAGACATTTTATTTAGCATTCTTTAATGTAAAATCTTTTTTTTTACAAAGCTTTCTTTATTCGAAATCGTGGTATCAAATTGATGAAGTAATTTTTTGTTCGGTTTCATCTGAATGATAAAATCATAAAAAGTGCGTAATACCTCCAATGAATCCATGAGAATTAAATACCAAACGATGAAAATTGCCCAAGATCCTTTTAAATTTCAGTATCATATTGTCTTGCAGGTCTATTTACAATATATGTATATGCAACTAATTTTTGTGATCCATCAATTATATTATGCTCGCTTAAAAAATTTCTTTACATTATCTCTCTCTTCGAGATGAAAATCAACTGATCTGAAGCAACTAGAGAAATGCCAAAGTGATGAGCGTTGAAAGATTACTCCGCTTACGGCTACATAGATTTAATCAGCTTAAAACTGATGACCTCTGCTTCTTAGTTTCATGATCCCTCGTTAATTTGAAAAAAAATTTCCTTCGTTCATTCTGTTTATTAAATTTGCTCATAATATTTTATGTAAAATAATTTTTAAAGCACATGATTTCATTATGTAAAGTTAAACGTTAATTAATTTTAATTAATTTTAAGGCAGAACTTAACTTTTAAAACATTATTCTTAATAACTTTCATAATACATTTTTTTAAACGTGGGCATTGCAATTAGATTTGGATAAATTTAACTGTTTCTACAAAGATTTTCATAGAAATGATTTTGATTGTAAGAGCAAGTCTTTAATATTATTTATAACGTGTATTGCAGACCTCAGTACTCTACAGAGCTAAAAAACAACATTCTCGATACTTTAAATCCGTCTGAATTCCTTTTATTACGATTGAGATAATACTTATTAAGCCACAGTAAAATTTCAATCTTTTAAAAAATTTAAATATCGTAGTATGAAACCGTTTATATTTCAAGCAATTTACAATCAAATGTCCCCATAACAAATATATATATATATATATATATAGGAGAAGGAAAATAAAATTATACACACACAATAATAATTCAACACACTAGAATTATTATAAAAGATAGACTTTATTTTAAATCGAGAGGTAAAACAACTCGCTCGAGAATCAGATCGAAT
>JAPYZE010006141.1:0-12249 GCA_030522805.1 Leptomastidea abnormis | reverse complement strand
ACGGATGCGGCGGTCGAGGGTTCAATTCCCGGTGAAACCTTTTTTTTTTTTTTTTGTAATTGAGGGGAAACTAATTTTTTTTTCTAAATTTGATTGGTATTTTGAAAGAAAAAGTTAAAATAGTGTTGGGAGCGTCCGTCACATAAAAATCTGACGATTTTCATCATTTCACTCCCCTTGTGGCCCGCCATAAAGAACTTCGTTCTAAAAATTTTTATTCCCAACTCGCATAAAAATTTTAAAGTTTAGGTCAACTTTAGTTAAACTTCAGATTTGGCTAAAGTTGTCCAATGATAAATTCTCAAACTTGCTTGGGAAACTTTGAAAACTGTAACTCAACTTTACCTAAAGTTTAGCCAAAATTTAGATCAATGCACTGAAATTTTTCTACAAACTTTGTGCAACATTTGGCCAAAGTTTAGATAAAATTTCCAAAAAATTTAATTAACTTCATATATGATTTTTATACAATTTTTCAAACTTTGACCAACATTATGGCAAAGTTTAAATCTATTTGATTATACGTTATTTTAATTTTATTCAAGTTAGGCAGATTTTAATATATACTTAAGAAAACGTTCAAATATATTTTATTTATATAAGTTAAGCTATAATTGTAAAGCAAAAATTATTTTATCAAAATTCATACAATTTTATTTCTATTCAAAATTACATAATTTATTTAACTTCCTTATCGTTAGTTTTATAAACTAAATAGTTATTATTTTTAACTGCAAAGCTATACCATACATTTAATATATTTTAACATTTATAGCTATTATATATTCATTTTTAATAACTTGGCTGAAAAAATTGTCGAAATGTGAGACTGGCCGCAGTCAAACGCTGTTTCTATCAAACATTATGTAACGTTTGCATATGTTATACAATTTTCATTACAAATTCTTACATTTGTACACTCATCATCATAATAAGGTATTCGATTCTACCTACTTCTGTCGTGTCTTCTTTAAAATATCAAATGTACATAGGAGGAATTAGTTTTTTTTATTTTATGCATGCAAGTATGTTTCAAAATACATTCCATTTTTCAAAAGTCGTTTAAAATCATAGCATTTTGAGGTGTCAAGATCATTATGATACAATTTCAATGCATTTAAAACATTATCCTATATAAAATTTGACTTTTTTAAAACATCAATCGAAAAATTTTGTCAAATAGATATCTCAGCTTGCGTCTATGCTAGAAAGTTCTGTTTTTTACAAAATACAAAAACGTCGTTTTCTGGGCGTAAAAATTTTTGTTTTAATTTTTCTAACGATATAAATGTTGAAACCGAAGAATAAATTTGAAGTCCTGGATACGTAGATCCGTGGACGTAATTTTTAATAATGCCATTTAAATTTTCGAACGGAAAATAGGACATAATCCAGAGAAAACCAAATTTTTAACCTCTTCGGACAAATGTAATAATAGATGTAAATTGCACGATTGGTATTTAAGGCCGTATAAATCTTCAAAACTCATTACAAATTTTTCCAAGAAAATCTTTGCTTCATTGATCATATCTTCAAAAATACTTTCTGAATGAAGAAGTTTAATTTCATACACAAGTAATTTTAAATGATCAAAGTATCTTTGATGCATGAAGCTTTTTAAAATAGGAATGCAATACATGAGTAAAAATAATTTTAGTTCTGAAGCTTTCCAGTAAGAATACTCATCAACTTTTTGAGGTAATCTTCGCATAAATGTGGACGAGTCGGTAGAGCGCCAGTCATATAACCTGGAGGCCTGGGTTCTAGAACTGGCATCTATCGATTCGGACAACGCGGCTCGAGGAGTCTTAGTTCGGTTTTCGGTCTGATTAGTAATCCGGCGGTAAATGAACTATGACACCGTATATGTGTTATGATATTTTGTCAATTGTACTATCTGCAAACTTTTGTAAAAGGGTAGCAATGCCCGTATAAGATATAAATAAATAAATAAATAAATAAATAAAGATTTTTAATTCGCAGATTAAGGACGTTCCTCCCGAAAACGATTTTCTTTCAAATGTTTTGAAATTTGACACGCACGTTCATTTTTATGTTCCTTATGCGTATGTAAAATTTGAAGAAAATTTCACACGCCGTTTTGAAGATACAGAGTTTCAAAGTCACATTATTTAACACGTAAAGCAGTAAAATTATGTCAAACTTGAATTAAATTAAAATAACGTTTAATCAAATTGATTTAAACTTTTCCTTACCCTCACCACATGAACATGTCAGATCACAATACTATTTTTCATTTGTGTTAAACGTACATTTTATGAGTTAAGAAATTGGGATACATAATTAATTCAAAAATTATTTTTTATAATTTTGTTGTAAGTTTGTGTTTCAGCGTTGTTATTCAAACTGATAGCGACAATTTTACTTCCTTTAGTTAACCAAAAAAAAGTAACGTCAACCGGGCTGAAAGTTGATTTTCGTCACGACCGGCATTAAATATAAAAAATAAATAATACTTGCGAGACAAGGAGTACGTTTAATTTTTAAAATTTTTTTAAGCAACCAACTTCCGTAAGAGTTTATGAAATAACTTCCCTACAACTGTAAGGGAGAGTCGTCTAGTATGGCTCGTCATCCACGATTGCCCACTTGGCGTTTCTCTCTTCCCAAACTACATCGCGCTTCACTACTAGGTGGATTAATTACCTTTTGGCAAATTAGTTAACATAATCCGAAACCTAAAATTGCCGCTTAATACTACAAAAGTTATGCTCGAAAATAGTATTTATGCTATTGCTCTTTTGCAGAAAGTTAATTTTGATAGCGTGATATATTTTCTCCCAAACAACTCTATGTTCTGAACAATTTTTTTTCTTGAAGTTAAGCTTTTCAAGAATAAATTTCCGTCTCGTTGATGTTTTTATTTGCTTCCTAAGCGGAACTAGATTAAATATGCTAAAAAGTTAGTTGCGTCCAGTATAACCATATCTTTTCAATGTATCTATTTTTTTAAGAACAACATTTCAAACTTATAAAATTTATTACTAAAATCTAAAAATCATTTATAACACCTCAAAATCATGAAAAATAGTCGATTTGACGACAAAAAACGTTCAATGGCGTTAATTCTACTAAAATATCAATTTTCATAAAATAATTTATAAACTTGATTATTAGCTAATATAACTGACAAAAATATTGTAAAACGTAATTTATTTGATAAATACATCATATTTAAACTTTTAGATGACTTTAGTAATTATTATAAGCTTATTTTCCACTAAAAACCTGAATGGGCCATGCTAGACTGTACTTTTAAAAAAACGTTTGTAAAATCATTTCTAGTGCAGATAAAATCTAAATCGGTTTTAGAAAAGTGGCAAACGCACAAAATCTATTATAATTGAAAATTGGTGTATCCGATCGAAAGTTACAAGCAAAATAGCTATGGGTGGCCATACTAGACGACCTTCCCCTATGTGCTACTTGGAATAAAAGAGTGCTAATGGATTAATCATACGTTTTGTCAACACTAACAAATGAATAACTAGTTAACTTTCTTTCATTATTACTATTTTTAAAAATATTATTTTTTTCAATGATTTACTTTAATTTAGTGTGAACGTATTTTCCATCGTTACTTATTAATTCTGATTTTTGTTTTGTGTGGAATTAGTTTTTGTAGATTTAAAAGAATAAGAATTTGTAAATTTTTTGTTATTAAAAACAATTATTTTATTTGTTTTTTTTTTCTCAAGTCAATAAGTTTTATGACAAGAGATTTGTTACACTACTATAAAACGCACGAATCTAATAAATTATTACAAAATGTAATATTATGCATATCGCTTAGTAAATGTATTTAATTACAATTGAAACTTATAAATAATATATTAATCTATAAGATTAAAAATACAAAAAAAAATCAATTAAAATATAATTACAAACCTGATTTTACTTCCAAGAAGCCTCCGATGACAACCAGCAAAAAATAATCATGTAATATTCATATGATGATCATGTGAAAATCACGTGATTTTCACGTGTTTTTTTCAACCGATTTATCACGTGAAAATCACGTGATTTTCACGTAATTTTTTAAAATTTTATTGAAAAAAAAATAAAATTATTTATCATTTTATTTATATATATATATGTGTGTGTGTGTGTGTGTGTGTGCGTGCGTGTGTGGAGATAATGCATGTTTTATTGCAAAATGTACTCATCGAAATATTTTTATTAAAAAGTATAGTTTGGAACTTTGTAAAGACAAGTTCAAGATTATATAAGGATTGAAAAGCAAAGTTTTTTATTCAAAAATGTATCTTTATTAACTTTTTACATAAAGAATATATGAAGATTTCTTGAATTATAGTTAAAGGCATAGATCTTGCCATCAATATTATGATCTTATATTATATCTACTTTTAAGATTTTTGCGATCTCGATTTGGTGCTCTCTGTACCCTCTTTACTCCTTTTCTTAAATCTCTAATTATATATTTAAGAGTTTGTATTACTTCTAGAAGATTATCTAATTTGTCTTCTTGAGATAAATGAGTATTCTGATTTAAATAATAGTAATACAAACTTATAAATAAGCGTAGTTTGTTTGGTGCAATTTTATGAATTGCAGTACGGTTTTCAATATCTTCTGCGACTTTGTCTGGCATAAGAGCACTATTTTGCAATTCTGACTCTGACCAAATGACTGAATAAAATTGTCGTAAGAAAAGAGTTGGTTTGGGTTCTCTCAACAATAAGTTCCACTTAAGAGAATCAATAAGGATCCCTTCACCAAGATAAATTTTGTCCTTGTCAGCGGTTTTCTTAAATCTTTTTGAGTACTCGTTATATCCATGACCTCTTTCTGCCTTATAATACTCGATGCATTTTAAAATAAATTCACTCTTAGTGTATGTTTTTCGCCGATACGCTTTTTTTCTTGTATTTGATCCATTTCCTCTCGAATTTTCGTTTTCTGTAACATCATTCAAACGTGATGAGTTAGTTGGTGATAAAGGTGGATCATGATATTCATTTTGTTCTTGAATCTCAGCGTCTTCTTTTTCTTCTTCTTCTTCTATTTCTTCTTCTTCTTCTATTTCTTCTTCTTCTTTTTCTTCTTCTTCTTCTATTTCTTCTTCTTTTTTTTCTTCTTCTTCTTTTTCTCCTGTAGACTCTTCATCTGATTCTGTAACCCTTCTACGTACATTGTTCTTTGATGCTTTATTTTTTAATGTATTACTTAACACATTACTTTTTATTAGTCTAGGTGATTTATGTACAATCTTGTTGTTCACAGAATTTTCAGGGCTTGTTGAACGTTCTCTTTCTGATGTTGGTGAAACGTTTAATGATCTTGATGAATGTTGTGGGTCAAACAAAGAATTTAATTGCTCTTTAGCAGCAACATCATTTAGAAACTCTGTACTGCCTTGTACATTGTTGCGTCTTCCTTCATCATCATTTTCTTTATTCTCATGAGTTTCATTATGACGGCTATTTTTTTTTAATTTTTGTTTCAACATATGTTTGTCTGGTTGTGTTATATTTTCATTTTTTGATTTTTTAGAAGAACTTTCTCCTAGATTTTGTTGTTTTCCATAAGTGCGCTTTACAGCTTTTACTTTCAAATTATCAGAGCAGCTTGGAAAATCTAATTTGTCTTCTTTTGATTCGCAGTCATCATCTGATTGGTCAAAGTGTGGAACAACATACTTTTTTTTAACTTTATCGAGTACGACTTTACTTTTATCTTTTAAGATTTCTTCTTTTAATGCATCAAGTTTTTTTCTTATGTCTTTAATACTCGGTTCCTTTGGTTTAGAGACATGTTCTGATTCATTACTTGAATCACCAAATCTTTTGGTAAAAATCACTCTTTTTGCTTCTCTTTTATCAATTACATCTTGTTTACTTTCTGTGTATTATAAAAATATATAAAGTTGGATTAATAAATGAATAAAAATTTTAAAATTGAATAAAATATTATTTCTACATGTTTTTTTCTACTTAAAATTAATCTAATAATTTATATTTCTATAAGTATTTTGCATGTTGAAAATAAATTAAACTCTTCAATGACAAAAATAAAAATGATCATTTTTTGAATGGCTAATAATAATTATTGTAGTACTAACCTCCAAGGTGTATAATATTTAATTTGGAATAGTGATTATGAGCATATTCAATCTGACAATTTTCTGAACAAGATTTTGGAACATAGTAACGAGTAAGTCTTGAAAAATCATTACAATCATTAGGTTGAAAATCCACATATGACCTTTTATTATTGATTACTTCTTTTTCTTTAATGATTGATGTGCGTATGATGTGAGTTGTGTTTGTGTCAGTCATATATCTGACACACGCATATTTAATGTTAGACATTTTTTTTACATATTATTATACTTATTAACCGCTAATATCACTTATTAAAAATTATACTTTTTAACCTTCAATAAAAATTATAAAATATGCACATGTAGGTTTTTATTTTTATAATTCAAATATCAAGTGAACAATGTGTTAATTTTTTTATGTTAAATGACACAATAAAAATTTTGTGTACAAAAATAACAAATTTTATACTAAAGTTGCACTGTTAAGATCACGTACACAAAAAGATTATTCAAGTCATAAAAGAATGTCACCTATGTATAGTTCAATGTTGCATACTTAATCAAGCAGCAACATAAGACTATAAGAATTAGAAACAAAATGTTGGAACGGAATATAATAAAATTTTTGATAAAAGTGAAAAATTTAAAACATGGAATACAAGGAATACGTTGCTTGTGTTAGCTGTTCTTGAATAAGAAGACGCAAGAAAGCACAATAACGGAAAAACTGCGCTTATTCCTCCTTATGCGTATGCCTTCTTCTCGTCACCGGGGGTCTATTACTCTATTCACTAACTCTATGGTGGCACATATGAGCTCATATAGGGATATAGGCTCAATTTGCGCTTCTGCGCATGTGCAGTAACTGCCTTATATGCACGTTTTATCAGCACCATAGAGTTAGTGAATAGACCCCCAGTGGTATACGACCTTTACGGTAGTTCATCGATGTCTTTGTTCTTAGTTTATACAGAGTAAGTATATTATGTATAGCTATTTTGCAGAAATATAGAAAATATCTATAAAGTATAAAAAATTCATCTTTGTTTTATTTTTAAAGTAATAAAATTTTACTTGGAATATTGTACATGAATTATAAGTAGTGATAAATATGTTTTTTAAGTACTGAAGATTGAGATATAAAGAAAATTTTTACTATAATATATTTTTTTTATTAGTATATACATTGTGCTGAAAAAATGCCTAAATACCGTGAATATTTAAAAAAATTTTCACCTTTAACAAAGTATGCTAAAAGTAAATATAAAAAAGAAATTGAAAAAAGACAGGTTAGTTACAATCATAATTATTCATTGCTTTCCATTAATATAATCATAGTTATAATAATAATTTATCTCTTCCATAAATTAAGATTTGTTGCATCTAAAAATTTTCAATAAAATAGATTTATTATTATATACTAATATTTTATTTCTAAATTTTTGTATTTGTTATCTATTATGTATTTGCTAACCCTTACTAAATTATTTAATTTTAGTACCTTCAAATATTCTATATTACACAATTTAATGTAATAAGGATTATAATATTAATATATGTTTATAATTTTTAGACAATTACCAATAACAATGAGAATAGTATGGAATGTGCTGAAGCCATTATTAATGATGCGTCAAAGGAAAATACTTGTACAGTTGATACAAAAAATGATTCACTACGTTTACCAATGAATTATACATTATCTATTACTAACGATAGATTATCTACAGAAATGTGTATAGAAAGTACTGATTCTTGTAATAATTTGACAAAGGATGGTACATCAATGAATATTTTTTATATGGTTAGTACATTTCTAAAATTTCTTTAGTTGTTACAAGTAAAAATAATAAATGTAATTATTAATTATAAATTTATTAAATCATACTTATTTTAAATAGCATGATAAATTTAATTTAAATATTTTAATAAATTTCATACATTTTTTTAATATTTACAAGATATCTGATCATTGTAGTAATATAATACTCTTTAAAAATTTTATTTTTTGTTAAATATGAGAAATTTGTGCAACAAAGTTGTGATGTAACATTATAATGAAAGCAAAAATATTTTTTCTCTTATATTCTTATTAAGAATACTTTTTTAGAATTTTAAAAATATTAAAAATAATTTTCTGTTTACTAAAATAAAATCAAACTCTATTAAGTTACGAGATATCTTGACCCGAATTTATGTAATTTATCATAGGATAGTTTTAATAAACCTAAATTTATTTTTATTTTTGCCAAATGTCGATTTTTATACACCGGTCACGTACAATTCAGTAGTATTTTCTTATGCAAAAAAAATATGAAATCCACAAATTACAAGCTAAAATTGAAATTGATTTTTTTTGATTAAAAATAATGTAATGGTTAATTATTGTAGATGACAAAAATTTTTATAAATAATTAAAATTATTAATCAGTTACAATTTCATGAGCAATTTTTAAAATGTTTCTAACTTGTCAATATACTAGAGTGATTTTGCGCCTTCAAGAAAAATTGGATTGTGCAATGTTTTCTCGTTCTTACTCGTTAATAATGATTTTACGCGATAACTTCATCCAATTTTAGGCAATCCTTTCAGAAAAAACATTTCCAGTCTCGGTCCAGCATTAAAATTCTTATTTGAAGGTAGCAGTTGTCTCACTAAACAACTTCTTTTGTTTCGTTTCCGCGATTCGCTTACTTATGATCTAGATCAGATGAAACTTTGTAAGAGTAACTAGTTTTTCCTTATACTGTCAACATTCCCACTATCATACTGTTACAAGCTAGTCACACTCCATTGAGATTTTCTGCCGCTGACGCCATCCATAATCTACTTTCCTTTGGCCAACGTTAGCCAATATCACGCCCTTATGAACTCGTATGTTGAAACTGCTAGTTACTGTAGAGCGACCTTATTTGCAATATCGCTTAGCTAGCGCTTGACTAAAGGATGGACATGCCTTGGAACCCGCAACAGGTTCAATGCCTTCTGCGTTCAGTACCGTCTGGCATAAGAAGCATTAGGAGCGATTGGGCCTTCTCTTTCAGTGCTGGCCGCTTTTAAATAGGTATCGAGCCACCTTAAGGTAACAAAGTTTTGAACTGATAGTTAAGCCCTAAACAACCCCTGACCTGACGTGTTTTTTCGCAAGTATTCTCCTTCTCGTATCGAAGCATCCAATCTTGAAGGTAGTGCTCGAGAAACTTGAAGATACTTTAGAACCCCCTTATCAATTAACTACTTATTAATCTTGTCAAGTTAGTAAGTAAGTAAGACACACACATTTGATATATCTAAGCTAATTGGATTAAAGCAAACAATTGAAGTCCACGTTCCCCCTCCTCGCACCCTATCTTCACTTGACTTTGAGTGTACAGACCTTTGTATAAATATCTCCGCTTAGTTGCGCAACAACTCGCTCGTTTCACGTGTTCACTTTACATATACAACGCGCCTAAAGAAGTTCCATTTTAAAAAAAAATTAATTGTATTGACTCTTAAAAAATGAAATAAATATAAAAATTTGTGATGATAGTTTTAACAGTTTCATTTTTTTTCAGAGAGAAAGCTACAATGATCAAAGTTCAAACGAAGAGTCATCTGATAGTGATGATGAATTAATTAGATTATTAGAAAATAAAATAAAAGAATCTAAAGAAATAAAAAGATCGTCAATTGAATCGAGTTTATTCACGACTGTATCAGTAAAATTTGAAATGATGCGCGCTGAGATATTATTAATGGCTTTAAAATTTGGATTATCAACTCGATTACCTACATCGGGTATTGTTACTTTATTAAAACTTATTAACCGTATTTGTCAAAAAAAAGTTGTTCCAGATACCCGATATTTTCTTGATAGATTGTGTTCATCGGAAATAAATGTAACATATCATGCAGTCTGCCCAGTATGTTACAATTATTTAGGAATCTTTAAAGAATTAGATTGTTATGTTCAGTGTAAAAAATGTGAAACATCAGTTGATACTTCTAATGTATCAAATCCCTGTTTTTTCGCCTATTTAGATCCATCTAAAGCTATACGGAATACAGTGGAATTACATGAGAATTATTATGACTACATTGTATCTGAGAGGAAGCATAAAAAAGATTTGATTGAAGACATTTACGATGGAAAGCTCTATAAAGATTTTGTAAAAAGTTTACCTAATGAAGATAAGCATGCATATTTAACAGCTCTTTTTAATACAGATGGAGCTCCAGTTTTCAAATCGTCTAAATTTTCTATCTGGCCTATATATCTCATTCCGAATGAAATTCCGAAAGAATATAGAATGAAGTGTTCAATTGTTTGTGGACTATATTTTGGACGTAAAAAGCCAGAAATGAATGTTTGTTTAGATGTGTTTGTTGACAACATGAATCATTTGTCAAAAGTTGGTATCCCTTGTACTATTAAAAAAGAGATTAGGTGTATCAAGGTATTTCCGTTAGTTGCATGTGTGGATAGTATTGCACGATGTCAAATGAACGGAACCAACCAATTCAATGGAAAGTGTGGATGTGATTGGTGTCTACATCCAGGTGAATATTATGGTGGATCTATGAGATATCCGTTTCTTTACTCATCGATGCAAGAAAGAACTAGAAATTCTATGCTAGATCACGCACAAGAAGCTATCAAAAATAAATCTGCAGTCTTCGGAGTTAAATATGCTTCTCCATTATTTTTATTGAATAGTTTTGATATAATATATGGATTTTGTCCTGAATACATGCACTGTATTTTGGCTGGTGTTGTAAAACAATATATTCAAAGTTTATTGAACGAATTAAGTAAAGAAGACATTGATGCAATTGATGATTCATTGAAAAAAATAAGAGCACCTCATCATATTGGGCGATTGACAAGGTCAATAAGAGAGTTTAACAATTGGAAAGCGAGAGAATTTGAAAATTGGCTACTCTATTACAGTGTACCTGTTTTGAAACCAATTTTAAGCAAAAAAGAGTTAGATCACTGGTTACTTTTGGTTGAAGCTGTCTACTTATGTCTGCAATCTAGTATTAGTAAAATGCAACTTAATCGTGCAAATGAGTTATTTTACCGATTCGTATCGGAAATGGAAGATAGATTTTCATTGAGTGCTATGACTTTCAATGTGCATCAATGTCTGCACATGGTAAAAAGTGTGTATGACTGGGGACCTCTTTGGGCGCATTCCACTTTTCCATTTGAAGCTGCTAACCACTATGTGTTGACGGCGATTCATTCAGCAAGAGGAGTTATACCGCAAATTATTAGGCATCTCAATCTACAGTTATATGTCCAAAGGCTCGAAAAAGAAGTTTATCCTAATTCAACTGGGACAGCTTCATTTTTCTGTGAGCATATTCTACGGTCACGTACACAAAAGGCATTTAAAATCAACGAAATATTATATTTTGGAAAAGGAAAAAATGTTAAAGATAATATGAGAAATGAACTAGGATTATCAAACGGTTCCAAAATGTATTCTAAAGTTGTAATTCATGGATGTTTATTTGCTACATCTGAAAAAATAAATGCTCGATCCTGTAATTATTTTGCGCAATTAACTGACGAAACATTTATTCGTATACGACATTTTATTGTAGATTTTGACAATAAAAAAGAATTCACCATCTGCAACATTATTACTACAAGACCAAGCATTGACAGTATGATAATAAAAGAAGTTGTTAGCTGCTCAGAAGCAGCATGCATTCCGACAAATCTCATTGCAAAAATATGTACTTTTATAACAGTTAATGAAACATCGTATATTATTCCTGTGCCGCACATGTTATCTTACTAAATATTTAAAATATATTTATATAATGTAACTTTGTGTCAAAACTTTTATAATAAACATGATCTTAAATATAATTATAATATAATAAAATATAATATATTTTCATTGAAATTTATTTGTGTTCTACATTTGATTTTTTTTTTATTTTGTAGTTTTTGAAAAATAAAAAGTCATTGGAATTTCAAAATACAGTTTTTTAAGACATTTTTAAATAGAATAATATACGATTATTATCGTTTATATATTTTTTTCTTTAAATTTTGACAAATCATGTGAAAATCACGTGATTTTCACGTGATAAATCGGTTGAAAAAAACACGTGAAAATCACGTGATTTTCACATGATCATCATATGAATATTACATGATTAT
>JAPYZE010006138.1:0-20976 GCA_030522805.1 Leptomastidea abnormis | reverse complement strand
TATATATATATATATATGAATGCGTATACTCCCGTTACACGGTAAATATTCCCTTAATAAGTGCGCGTGCACTGCAAAATTCACAAGAGTTTGATGATGGTTTCTCGCTATGTGTATGTGTAAGTGTATGTGCGTAAGCTTGACTACAACTTTGATGGTGATGGTGATGGTAGTGGTTGAAAGGCTTGCGGTTGGAAAAACGAGCCTTAGGCTGACTTAATTGAGCTTGTTTTCGAAGATTATGCGCCTTCGAAATTTTCCAAAACTCGTTTAAGATCCCTCGTTTCGCTGCATGAGAATGAGAGCCCCCACGCGCAAGGCTTGCTCTTGTTATTATTCACTGTAATAATATACTTAAAACTGACTTCATTATTATCTTAGCGATTACTGTAGCAAAATTCTCAGAATTTCAATTAGCGTGAAGAAAAACGTTTTTTTAAATTATATATAAGTTTTAGTTAAAAAATTTACAAAATATGATTTAGAAATATATATTTTAATTCATCTTATAAAAAATTTAAAAAAAAATTGATCATTTAAGTTTTTAAAACTTTATTGATGTCGATGTGACTCTATCCAGTTGTAATTAATCATTTTAATAACTCAGTTACATCTACAAACTCTCAAGTTCTCAATGTAAAAATTAACATCTTACTCTTTTATAAGAAGGATTTTCTTAAAGCTACTAAGCATACCAGACGACCTCCAAGGATTTACCTTTCGTACCACGTAAAAAAAAAGAAAAAGTTTATATCCACCCATCTTATAATCGCAAATTAAAGCAGCCAAGCGCAAACATACTTCACCCTTATAAATGTCTAACAGATAGGATTAATCGTTTTAAAAAAAGAAAAGTATAAGTAGGAAAAAATTCAACAAACCGAGTGGTGGAGTTGAGTAGAGTACAGTTGTGTGGGAGTGAGAAGAGAAACAAGAAACATTCAGGCACTTGCGGTGGGAGAGTCACTAAGTGAGTAGTGAGATATAGCTAGATAGAACCGCGTGAATAAACATTGAAACAGCTGTCAAAGTAGCTAGAGGATAGAGTTAAAGGAAAGAGAGAGGAGGAGGAGGAGAGATACCACTCGCGGTGGTATAGCGGCAGATCTCTTCTACTCGCGGCGCGTAATCCTCGCACTCGCGCAATTAATGAAATCCCGTGACACATGCAAATGCGCACTGTCCCCCCTCCTCCTCTCACCTTGTACAAATCCTTACGAGTCCTTGCTCCAAGCTGCTTAATCTACTGCACTTTCTCTTATTCTATCTCTCTAACTCTTTCTCAGAACAAGAGATGATGGAAAAGGATGAGAAACAGACGTCAGAACCAGACGTCGAATTAGCCTACCGCGGCGATTTTCGCCTTTGGATTAGCCTTTACCATAGTTCAACTTTAGTGAGGAATTAGGATGGAGAAATAGCCAACGAGACAGAAGCCGGATTAAAGTGCTAAATTGTTTGCTCCATTGTCCTTGGGATAGTCCAGTATGTCAGCTATGAATTTGGTCAAGCGTTCATTCGCTTTGGACCTCACCCCGTTTATCTTGGCGAGTGTGGCGTTTTTTTATCATTGTAGAATAAGGGAACCCGTGCGTGATAAACGACACGTTGTTGAATTTGTTGAAATAAAAAAAAAACCAAAACAGCTTTTCCGGGTGAGGCTTTTAATCAGCAATTCTATTCGGGTTGAATTAAAAGGGGAAGAGGTGGCTGGAGAAATATGGTTATTGACTTTGTAAGACTTAGCGTGGGCCTTACTAGTGTGGGTGTACAACAAGAGAATTAATATCTTATAAGAAGCAATGAATTGTCATGTTTAATCATAATGTTACAATTTAAAAATACATATATTGTAGGCTTAGATATAAATAATAATAACGGATTTTACTGAATTCAAAAAGTAGCGCAAATCGTTTAAAACATATTAGTCAGTCAACAATAAAACCTTTACCAACAATAATTTTTTTTTAGCAACTATGAAAGAATATAGACGATTACCTCGCTAATTATAAAACTTGGTAAAACTAAAGATCGCAAGAAGCAGGCACGTGCACTTTCAAGTTTCCTAGTTAAGTTTCCAAAAGAAAAAAAAAAGAAAAAAAATAAAGTATCCCAAGAGGGTGAAATCTCTCGTCTATAAAAAAAAAGAGGTAAGCGAAAATCACGATAAAACTCAGCCCGACAAACCGCTGATAACGAGGTAACAAAAATCCGTACAGTTTTCTCTTTTCTTCATGGGCGTACGCTCGTTAGGAGGATCCATTACGCGTACAGTTTGGACAAGCTGTGGCTTTTGTAATAATGCCATACCTAAAGGCGTTAGCATAACGAGTATACTAGACTGCTCTTTTAATTATTCACAGTTAGATCAATTACTAAATAGACTTTGATTGTATACAAACTATGAATGTACTTATAGGCATATGTACGTGTGCTAGTTCTTCACATAATGAAGAATCATTGAATTACTGTAGATGAATAAAAGCAGTATACCTGCCTTCTATTTTTATTTTTTTCTCATCCCATTGTGTCTCGTGGAGTTTCTTGATGTCAGTTAATGCCGACAACTCGTTGAGGTGCTAGAGAGTCAAAGAGTTCAAGCAATTAAACGTGAGACTGCATTGGAATTTACGTTAAGTAGAAGAAGTAATAAAAAAAGATGAGAGAAGGTTGTTGTTTAGATGCAAATTGCTATGAATAAGCTTGTTCAAGTTGCTTATTTAATAGCAAACGATATGTTGATGTGTGAGCATCAATTCAAAATTGATGATATTCAGTTATATCCTTTGTTTTATATATAGACCTCGACAAGCTTCTTCCGCAATACGATCATCGCTTAAATATCATTACACTTTTGCGTGCTCTTTCATAATTCAAAGTCAGGCACATACATGAACTATGTTGAGATTATATATAATACCGGAGACCAATTGCTATAGCTCTACTGTTCCACTTAGCCAAGATTTTATCGGCCGATCGTATAACTGGACAAGCATCACGAGCCGTTTCTTTGCTCTAATCCAATTAGCGACTGCTGCCGCCGCGCGCTGGTCTTTTGCGATCCTTTGTCGACAAATGTGTGTGTGGAGAGCAGACAAGGGTCTATATAGGATTTGAGCTGAGCTTTTCAATTTAGTTGTAAAATCTGTGGATGGATGCGCCAGCTTGCTACGGTAAATTACACTTTGAAGAGGAAGTTATTGCAAAAACGTTTGGGTAGTTATTTGGGCTTTGTTTGAGGAGATAACTTATCTTCGTTTCTTAAGCTTTACTTTAATATTTAAGTATTCTAAAAATTTTTGAATTTTTGAAAATCCTCTCATGATGAAATAATTTTCTGCTTTTATAAATCATTTTTAAATTTGAAATGTTTTAACTTAACATTTCATTAACCTTTGTTCTTTTATTTGGATTCTTGAAATAATTTTATAATTAAATATCAATTTTATGTGAAAAATAACTTTTGATAATTTTGATGTTTTTGAAACGTAGTTTCAACTCTTAAAAAATAGTTTCGAATAGAAAATTATCCTTCCCCCCTTTTTTTTTAAATACAACCTAAAACGTAAACTAAACAAAAAAATATTAGTAGTAAAATAAATATTTCAAAAAAACTTATCCATAAGGTCGTCACTCAAACACATAAACAGTAGACAGACCCCTGCCAACGGAAATTCTCATCCTTCTTTCTGAACCTATGAATTATGTCTGCCAGTATATAATTACAGCGGCGTCGTCGGAAAAGTCCAAAAGTAAGAGCCGACTAGCAGTAGTCCGAGCAGGAAAAAAAACATCGTGCTTGGTATGGTGGATAGAAGGCACCTTTGCAGGAATTATCAGGTCGCGTAATTGGAAGCGAACAAGAACGGTTGAAAGGAGGAGAAGGGCGAGGAGAGGAGGTTCGCGTGCACCGTTAGCTTACGTTCACGCGCTTGGACGAACGACGCGTGCACGCGCTTAACAATGGTCGCGAAAGGAGGAGATCGAGACCGGAGCTTTGCCTCTTATCTTATTTAGTATCCCCTTTTTTAGTCGGTAGATTAGCGGCAATTTTGTTGTACGGTACCTTTATGCCTGCATTACTTGTGGATTGCTTGGGTATTTTGAATGTATAAAAAACTTTGACATGCGCTAGCCAAGGTTTATTTATTTGATCTAGGGTTAAATTTATCCTTAATTAATAAAGTACTTGATGACATAAGGATAAACATTTTAAATAATCTACTTAATAGCAGTACTTAGATTTTTAAATTTTAAACTAATTGGGATGCTGAAAGTAAAAGCTTAAGGTTTTTGAAAAACAAATTTTCAAGATTCTCAAAGAATTTATTTGCTTTTCAAATGCTTTTAGGAAATTTTTCTCCCTTTTTCAACTTTTAAAGTACACTTTTAAACTAAAAAAAAATCAGGAAAAAAAAAAAAAAAAAAAAAAAAAAAAAAAAAAAAAAAAAAAAAAACAAGACTAGTTAACAAGGTGATATTACATTTGAAATATACATAATACAAATTTTTCGTTAAACAAGCCGGAATCCATTCACAAGCTCTTGTTTAAAAGAAGCAGATATTTGCACTGCCAAAGTAAACACGAATAACTCGTTTAGAAGACATGTCGAAACGTCTTGGTGTACTATACCAACCAGATATGCAAAATTTCTTCGAGGTGTTCATGCGTGAGGGTGGTCGATGTTTTATCCGACTGTGCTTCAGAGAAAGACGAACAGTTTCTCTCAAAGTCAAGGACTTATTGTCGATGCTCTCAGGTACTTAGCGCTTGACTCTACTTATTAATGCTACTTAGCTCACAGGCATCAAACCTCCTCAAATGTCGAGTGTTGTTTTGTCCGAAGAAGCTACCGTCAAAGCTCTGTATCTTCAAGACGAATGGATGTTAAGTTTGCACTGTGCAGCAGTAAGCTTCTTCGTTCTCTCACCGACAAATGTATTTATGATAAATTATGCTTGTAAATATTTTACACACAATGATTTTGATTGTTCAGTTGTGAGATTTATAATTTGATTTTTATTTATAATTAAAGTAAAAGAGCATTTTCAAATGTTGAATAATTCACGATTTTTAAAATAAGAAAATTTAGTTAACGATTCATTTAGAAATTAAGTGTGTAAAATTACGTCTTTTCAGTAATTTGATTTATAAAATTACAATAGCCAATTAACGGCTTAAAAAATATTCCATTATTACTGTTATAATGAAATATAATTAAATTTAGCAGATAATTTAGTTACAATTACTAATAAATGTGAAATTTCCTTGTTGTATACGTTGATAACTAATTCTCCAATGTAATCAAGAGTACGCGGTCGAGTATAATGAGGTTGCATATACACGTAAACTTTGTCAAATATTATAATTAATTGTCCGTGGGACCAAGCTTACTTAATAATACAAAACAATAATAGAATAATTATCAAGTTTCTAACGCGTTCACATCAATACGTAACAACTTGAATTATTTAATATTGTAAAATTGTAAAAATATTTTGTACAGTTATTATTTTTTGCGTGTTAAAAATAATTGTTAATGTTTCTTAAAAAAAATCCATTTGCTACAATTTAATGTTTATCAAATAAGAATATGTAACTTTTGATGCATTAACAAGATAAAATTCGAAAATTTAATATTCAGAAAATCAGAGCTCGGTCAATCTATTAAAAAGCTTTTAAATTTCATTTAATTGAAATCTTTTTACACGAATCTCATTTTTTTGTAATCCTAACAAACAATATTTAAATAACGCGATCAAATTAATGCTCAATCAATTAATCAAATTAATAATTAACTGGATGTGCTGCATCTTTCTTAGTAACACCGTTCTTTTTTCATTCTTACCCTCCATATTCAATCATTTTTGACAGCTAAAAAAATATAAAGTTTTCCGTAACCAAGTCCAGTACATTGTAACCAAAATAAAAACAAACTCAAAAGAAAAATAAATTAAAAAAAAAAAGAAAGATAGGTGGTAACGGACCTCTCTTTTTACTGCTGTGGCGCCAGCAATCCTTGAACGCATACATCCGTAAACTCATAGCCACACGACCTTCGTTAACAGAAGGGTAAGAAAGACGTCCTGGACGTACACACACACACACACACACCCAAGCACTAGCCGCAGACGCTATAACGTACCATTCAGAAGAGTTAAGAATAAACGAGCGTGATTTTCTTCTTCTCAAAGTAAAATAAACCAGTAGCATGGTGCAGACTGGTCTCCTGTAACACCACTGTGTGGCAGAAATGGTTGGTGGTGGCAGCGTTAGCGTTGGTGGCTTCGAAGAAAAGAAAGGAGAAACGCACGAGAAGAGAAAATAAATCGTATCCGCATATTCACGAGAAAAGTTTCTATGGCGCCTCTTTCTCTCGTCCTCTCGCGTTGTCCTCCTCCCATTCGCGGGAATGGAGGAAGGGGAGACGACGACGAAGCAGACTGCGGAATTCAATAAGACCGGGCAGAGTTCGCCCCCTTTTTTTTCGCGCTCTCCCACCGGTATTCCTTTCTCTCTCACCCCATACTTTCGCGATTCCCTGTGCTCTGCTCTATGGGCACGCTTGGTAGAACGGCAAAGGCTGGAAAAAGAAAGCCACGAAAACGGGGAATGGAGAAAATTTCCTGGTTCTTTTTTTTTTTAATGAATATATAAAACGGCCAAGAAATGTAAGAGGTTGAGAGAAAAAGGAGGAGTATAGAGTTCCCTTCGCTGTGTCATGCACGTCAGGTGCGACCTATAGCGCATATGCGACATAGAGAAAGAGAGGGATGCGTCTGTCTCATTCTGCGACTCTATCTTTTTTATTGAGCGACCTTTCCAAATGCGTGTGTGTCTGCAAACTTCCTCGTTCGTTTTTTTTTTTTTTTTTTTTTGACGCGACTGTTTATGAAGGTATACTGAAAGGTGAGAGACGCTTTTCTGCATCTATAGCGTTGTGTGTCTGCTGGATACGAGACGCAACTGTCGACGCAATTTTATTTTATTTATGACTGACAGATAAGTTTGAACGCACGTGGCTTGACGCATCTTTTTTCTTTATCTATTCGCGAAAATGAAAGTTTCTTTCAGATTTTTCTTCAAATGTTTCTGTGTGTGTATGAAATTGCTTCACACTCTTTTTGTTTGCTTTTTTTTCGATCTGCCAAAACGAATGTGTCGATATGTTTATGGTGATGCTATCATAATTTGAATTTGGACTAAAAATTATTGCAATAAAGTTTACTAATTATTTCTATTAAATTTTCTTTAAATAAAGAAAATAAAAAAAAACTATATTTAAACACTTTTAATAAATTATAAAGCTAGAAAGTTTGCCAATCTAGAGTTCTCTATTTTCTCATTTATCATCATGCGTTTTATTGAATACACTTTGGCCGTTTCAAAGGTGTTCTATAGAAATGTGAATACTATTACCGTATAAATTATGCATTGATGGTATATATATCCTCCTATCTTCATAAAACCCTAGAAAAGTAGATCATTGAATTTTTTACAATATATGTGGTTGAATGGCTATTAAAGTAAATGTTCGATAGGATATGCTTTTTTTATACATTTGAACTACAATGAAATGCAAAAAAAGACTACTGTTTAAAATGAATAAAATGAACATTAACATTCAACAGTTATATCTTTAAAATTTATTGTCAGTCATTACCATAAAAAAGTATTTAAAAAAAAGGAATAAAAGAAAATAAGTATGATTATACATAAACTACCATCTTGTATAATTATCATCAAGCAATTATTCAAGACATCGAACACCAACAAGATAAGCAGTACTCGAGAGTGAGTCATTTGCCACTTATAACATTAGATCAGAACATAAAAGGGAAATAATACCAGTGCTTGCAGACACATACAAGCTTACCTATTCTGCATAAAGCGCAGCTTTCATCGAGCAAACAGTCGATAACAAAAGTAGTAGAAGAGAAATAGCGCATGTTTTCGTGCACCTTTGCTTTCAAAGCAACCGCGTCGCGGCCATTAATTTCTCAAACTGGCCCGAGTCTGGCAATTAAATCTCAGGGTGTGTGTGCTAGCTAGTGAGCTTGCAAGCGCGGAAATCACTTACTCGGAAGAATAGCCCTTTTATCTGATTGTGCTTTGCCGAGTAAGAGAAAAGGGGAAGTAAGAGAGCATGTGGTTCGATTCTGATATATCAGACAGAAATTTCTCTTTACGCTATCATTATGCTTTAGAATCTCTGGAATAAATTTTTTATTTCTTTTGCATACAATTTTTTTTCTACCTTATAAAAGTCAGCTTAAAAGCACTTCGTTTTGGTCTTCAATAAACGTTTCACGGTTCACGACTTCATAGATATATAAGCTATATAGAAGTTTTTTTTACGGAAGTCTTATGAAATTGTTCAGCGTTAAGATCGATGAGCTATCCTCATAAATCATGAGGCTAATTTAAAATAATCGGTCAGAAAAGAAATTCTTTACGTAGAAATCCCAGCCAAAGAGAAAGAGTCATAATATACGTGAGCTTTTCTCCTTACCCCCCTTCCTCCTTCTCACTTTTAGATAGCAACTACTTCTTCTCTCTTTTCAACTTGCTATTCAGCACCTTATCTTCGTCTTTCGATCAATCATCCTTGCTAAATTCCATCGCACAAGCACAATTGCACGCGACGAGTACGTTTTCTGGATGGAACGCGCGTGAATTTCACTCTCATTCTATCTTTCTCTTGTACTTTTTCTCTCTATCTCGTGCAATTTTACCGCGTGTCGAGTAGAACATAGAAGTTGAGAGAAAGAGGAAAAGCAGAGAGGTAAGAGAGAGAGTTTAGTCAAAAAGTAAAACTGTCGGCTTATGGTGCAACTTGTCTATATAAAGTGCATTGAACCCTAGAGAGAGAGCAATCGATGACCAAGCTCTGCAGGACCGAAAAGTGGAAAAGGAATAACGTTTTACCAAGTCCCTAATACTTGCTTCCTCTCTTTTCTTCGTTTTCTCTTTTTGACCGTATGACTGCTGCTAAGGATAGTGTGCGCATAAATTTTTAAAACACCACTGCGCTCGACTTTAAATGCAAGGTAATGGGACGACGTGACATGCAGACCTGCCGGAAGGACTATCAAGTCTTCATATGGATTGCGGGAACTCTATTGGTTGTACTTGTAGTGCATCAATGATAATTTACTGAATTGGTTTAGAGTGAAGGAGCAAATACAGGTTGTTTAGATAAGTGTAGATCGAATCCGAATCTTTTAAAAATTTGATTAGACGCGTGTTACTTGGAATTAAAAGTTAAATAATGCTTTTAACTATAAGTATTTAGTTGTGATTTTTCGTAATCTATAATTTAACAATTATATAAATTCTAATTCTAAAATAAAACAAAAAATTAAAGAAAAAATAGTTAATGAGTTTTTGGGGTCATCAGCTTGTCATAGTGGAAGAATGATTAGTCTCAATTTGACAGCTTCGTTAAGTCGGCGAAAAGAAAACAGAGTTCACGGAAGTAGCGCATCCATCAAGTTATACAAGCGTGCTTGTACACACATTCCATTTTCACAAGAGAGAAAGAGAGTGGAAGAATAACTGATCGAATAAGAAAACACTTCGACTTCAATACTCGCCCCTTTAAAATCTAATTACTTTCATCAAATAAAAATAAAAAAAAAATAATATCGATTAATTCTAAAAAAATTATAAAAATCATTCATATACTATGTTTACTACTACCATTAAAGTTATATAGCCTGGTGCATAAATAAAAATACAAAAAAACAAGCAAGAACGAAAAAAAAACCGCCCTACCCCACCCCAAAAATAAAAAAAAAAAAAAAAAAAAAAAAAAAAAAAAAAAAAAAAAAAAAAAAAAAAAAAAAAAAAAAAAAAAACGGAAGGAGGGCTAGTAGTAGTAGTCTTTGCGGAATCGGCCCCTCATAATTTTTCTGATCAAAAATTAAAGTCTCCGACTTTCCAGGAAGCTCTCCACAGAGAGAAAGAGAGAAAGTAAAAGAAGGGAGTAAAAGGGTATACTATAGTCGTTCATTCGCGACCACCACCATACCACGTGCGGACGAAAGTTAATTAAGCCATCGGACGTAACGCGTTGGGTGCACGAAACGTTACAGGGATGAGAAAGAGAAGGTTGAGGAAAGTAATAGCAGTAGTAGTAGTAGTCGTTGTTCACGTGGTACGAAGCTAACATACACACACACAGTCGTCATATCAAGAGGGTAAAAGAGAAAGAGAAACTAAAAATTTTCTCGTGAATGAAAGTGGCCTTCTCTTCCTTACTCGTACTCCTCTCACTCTTTCTCTCACTTTAAGACTTTTCAATGGCCTACATATGTTTGCTTTACGGTAGTGTCATTACGTGCTTGGACGACCCATGACTACTACTACTACTACTACTACTACTGTAGCTGCTGCTGCTGTTTTATGAGGTAGACGACCCCCCGGCCTCGCCAAGTAAAGATGCTTATAGAATGATTGCAAGATCAATATTTATGGATACTCGCAGCTCGTGACTTGCGCTTTCGTTCTCTATATACTATACTACACCATCTATACTATACCACCTTCTCATCATCCAACCCACTACGTCTCTCTCTCTTTCTCTCTTTCTTTTTTTTCACGTCGCTCAAGGGAAAGGCTGCAATTATCCATAATAGACGTGGGGGTCGTACAAAGTGGGAGGCCCTGCAAATAAGATACTCTTTTACATTAGCACGCGTATGCGAAAGAAAGAGATGCATATATAATATTCGCGAAAGTGCGATAGTCAGTCAGTCAGTCAGGTGGTTGGTGTATATGTATATAATATGGGTATACATGTGTATGTTTGACTATAATGTGTACCTTTGGTATATAGCTTTGACACCTATCGCTCTATAGAGCTTGGCTGTCGCGTGATACGATGGAACTTCAATTGACGAGCTTATAGTTGTGGAATGATAGCCTTGTACTCCCTTCTTCTTAGGCTTAGTGTTTAAATTGGAGTCTATGCTTATGGGAAGCTACTGGAAATGTTTTACAATTAAGGGCAACTAATTGCTGTATCTAATGGCTTCGACAGGATTTGTGTTTTACTCTGTAGCTTAATTGTAAGATTAAGGATACTTTTTTTTTACTTTTAAGTAGATAAGTAGCTGTAAGATTTATTTGAAAAATAAAGGAACTGGATAACTCGTATTGTTATGAAATTAAGGATCATTTGAATCGAGCTGCACTACATGCCTTTTTTCTTTTTTAACACCAAAAACAAGGACTTAAATTTTATAGGTTACCAAGAATAAAAAATGGTAACAATAACAATTTGTACATTAAATATAGGTTTACAGAACTGATCGATTATTCAGTTGAATACTCATTTTTACTATCAAGCAAATTTCCTCACATGCCTATTATATGGACTAGCATAGTTCGACTGTAATGCAAAGAGCGAGAGAGGTAAAGCTCGATATAATACAACACAGCAGTGGCGACGACAAATTGATAACGCGCAGTCGGGCTGTACGGTCGAGTAGAGGGTGGATCGATGCAATGGCATAGAATACACAGTATAGGTGATGGTGCAAACCAACGGAAACGGCGTCGTCGCGGCTCGTCGCGAAATCCTATGCTCCGGAATGGATTTATCGCTTCATAGGACGATTCTACATTATATATATACCATAGAGTAGATATATATCGAAAGCACGCTAAAGTTTCTATATCCTCGAGCACATAAATCAGAGGGTGTGTGCTCTTTGCAATGAAAAGGTCATAGTACGAGTGGTGGTGGTGGTACGCCCTTCTTGCATAGGACGACGACGACATTGGAGAGAAGATCGGACTTACACACAAGGTATATCTGAATGCTGCACTGCGTCCGAGAAAAGCGTTCCTAACTAAAGGCACTACTGCATTTATCTCTTTCTCTCTCTATCTCTTTCTTTCGTATAGAGTATAAAGCTCTCTGCAATAGCTTGCTGGACGCGATCCAAATATGCGATTTATGTCTGGACGTTTTTTTTTTTTTTATTTTTTTTTAGTACATCCATGAGTGGAACTCGCTTTGCTCCCCATAAGAGGCCCTTTAAATGTTTTTGCGTGAAATTTGGCGAATGCGAGGAGCTTGGTTGAATCGCATAACACCAGAAGGAGGAGAGTATGTGAGAGAAAAGAGATATATTGAGGAGGGAAGAACAGGTTTTAAAAGTACTTTGGAGGCAATGATCTTTTTCTCACTCTCTTTACTTTTGATTTTTGTAAGGGAATTCGTTTAAGCTTTCTAAAAAAAAGCTTTTTTTTATAAATATCAAATCTTTTTTTAGTTTATTAAGTATACATAAATATTCAAACAAAAATATTAATTCTAAAGCTTATTAGATTATTTATTATTTTTATTGACATGATTAATAACAAAATAATGAGCATTACAGTTTACATGCGTATATTCATAAAAAGTATTTAAATTTATTATTTTGTGAAAGGATACATTCGATGTAAACCCTGGAAAGTACTAAGTAATACAGTGATAAGGGGGGGTAACATTGACTAATCGTAGCAAATAACATGAGACTGAAAGCAAGCCTCTATATATTGCTATAGCGATCAATTTAGTTAATTCCTGCTTAATTGATCCTGTATCTGATCGACATTGCTTAGGTAATACCGGATTGGTGTTATCACACATACACCACACTAATACCACTAGTAGCCTATTTTACCTCCCTCCCCATCCATCTCCTTCCCCCCCTTTTTGACTAGCTCATCACTAATTAGCGTCATAAATGTCATCAAATTAACACAATGAGAGATATTTGGCTTATCCGTCCGGTATTTTATTGCTGCATTTAATGTATATCTAATGCTTGTCTATGAGCTATGAAATTATTCAAATTTTGTGATAATTGATTGTAGTTTAATTCTTGATAATTTTCATAATTCAATTTTTGTCAATCGTTAACAGTAGTTGTATTCATCTCAATGTTTTAAATAACTATATAGCTATTTTTATAAAAAAATCTTAAAAATAATATTTCTAAAAAAAATTTATTATTTTTCAAACAGTAACACCTCCATTTCATACACAACGTACCATGACGTCTCATGTCCTTTACCTCTAAAGTTTCTTAGCTGTCAACCTCTTAGCCATACTCACCCTCACTCCTTTTCATTCCATTTTCTCCAATTTTCTCTCATCTCAGAACGCAAGTCGGTAGAGAATAATATAAGGAAGAACCGGCCGAGGTCCGCTGCAACTGGTCCGCTCGTATTTCCCCGCGGAATTGACCGGTACTCTCCAGTAGCATACAAGAAGAGAAAGAGAGTACAGTTTAAGTCCTCTCTCTCTATCTCTTTTTCTCGTTCCGTACACATATTTCTGTACAGTGTTCAGGGAGGCGCGTCACGCCGAGCGCATTGAACTCAGCGTACATTCGTGGTCTTGCAAACGCAAGTATATGTATGTATCTATATAATGGAGCACATGCATATGAGCTTGGTATATATACTTGCACACACTTATTGCTTTGGAACACGTCTTCAAGACCCACGAGAGCAGACAAGAAAAAGAAAAAGAAAGAGAGATAGGGAGAGAGCGATTCCTTCCTCTTTCTTGACTATATACGCGTATTGTCTGCCATTCCCTCCTTTGCTCTCGCTATTTTTTTTTTTTATTTTTGTCTTTCTCTCTGTTCCACTCCCCTTTTACTATCCAAGTTCGCCTAATCTGCCCGACCAGATCTGCTTGTCGCTCTGCTGTTATATATACTTGGGCGTGTTATCGCACGAGACCGGCTGCTGCTGCTACTGCTACCAACGAAATCTTCAGGGAAATCGAGCGTTTGACGCGTTTCATTTTCTCGTTTTTTTTTCTTTCTTTCTCCAAGTTCGCTCTCTCGCTTCGCTTTGCAAATTCGATTTCTTTTATTTAGCTACGAATAATAGCTGCGTTTGGGGAATTTGCCTTGGAATAAGTTTATCTTCTTGAACTATTTTTCTATACGTCGTAATGTACATATGAGAGTTTACGTAATAGAAATGAAAACTTAAAATTCAACTAAATAAAAACTACTGAAAATTTTCAACTAAATTAATATCTCAAACATATATTTTTTTTCTTCAAAAATCTTTGGCGTTAATGCATTTTACGTTAAAAAATCTCCGTATCGCATAAAAACCTACCAACCTACCCGCGATACCCTACTTTTTTTTCGAAAGCCGATAACTTTCATCGAATACGAAATAACATCGAAAAGCTCGCAGAGTTTGGAGTTTGGTAAACTCTTGTAAAAAGAAAAAAAAATACCTTTAAAGGCTTCAGATAGGTTTAAAAAAAAAAAGACAAGTCCATTTGCGTTTCTGCACACGTATAGTTGAAAAAAAAAAGAAAAAAATCGATCGACCAAAGCAAGTAACTCACCGTCTGCGATATATACACTCAGTTACCGCTCTTTAAAAGCGCGTATCATTTAATTATTACACTCGGGGGGCCTTCTGTAGATCGCGGCAAGGGGCAACCAGGGTAGGTATATATACGCGGTTATCTCACGCCCAGTATCGCTGGCCTCTGTCTCTCTCTCCCTCTTTTTCGTTCGACCAGCCTCGGCAGCTTATCTCACAGCCCCTCGAATTTCCCCACCTCGGCACATGCTATCCATTTCTGGCATCTAATCTGTCTCCTCCTCCTCCTTTCTTACTACCTCTTCCTCCTCCTCCTCCTCCTCTTTCATGCAGTCATCCTTGGCCAGGCCTTTCAGCAATTTTTTTCGCTTCATACTGGAGGCCAGTAGATGGGCATCGAGATGGTGCATGAGCATACACATACACACACACGCGCGCAAGTACATATACCAAGAGCGGACAAGCATATATCCCGCCTTTTACGTATATAATACGGCCCTGTAGTGCACGTCGCGTTTTCTTTCTCTCTCATTCTTGAGGGCACATGAGATTCCGGAGGAGGGCTGCTGTTTGCCCTCCCCCCCCCTCCGCTACTCTCTTTCTCTCTATAATGCTCTCCGTCTTTACGTTTTCCTTTTTACCGTCGTGCACCCGTTCACTGCTGCTGCTGCTGATACGCACTGGAGATTCGCTCGAGAGCTGTGAGCAAGAGGAATAGAGGCTGAAAGAGAGAAAGAAAAAGAGAGTAAGAAAGAGAGGTATGGTATATATAAAGAGGGATAGGCGGGGAAAGACCTTTACTTTGACTGCGACACAGTGTGTCTCACGTTCTATTTCTTTAGGAATTCGATTTATTCGCGATTCCTTGGAGGGCATTGTTCTGTTCAGCTGCAAGAGAGAGAGAACCCTGAGCAAAAAAGGTTTTCCGCTCTACGTGACGCTCTTTCCCTTTTTTGGGCTCTTGACTTGCCCACCCCCCTCCCCTTCTCACCTCTTCCTTTTTCCTGTACGTTAAACGTTTCACAAAAATATTTCAAGTTTATCCTAAACGATATCGAACCGTTATTGATTTTATTAAATACATTTTTATTCTAAAAAATAGTTTTTGTGTTTATAATATAAATCATGGAAAAATTTTTTTAATTTATATGATTTAAAATTGTATATGAGAAAGCTTTCTGTCAAATATTTGGTAGTGGTTTTTTTTATTACAAGTTTTACACATTTTTTGTAAAATATAATGAATTTACTCATTTATCAACTGCATAAAAATAAAAAATCGTATAGAAATGAAGAAAAAATCATATTAAATTTCAAAAATCTAATTTTTAACTCGTCAAATTTTGATTAATCGTAAGTCATTTTTTTTTTTCAAATCATCAAAAGTTGTCGTAAGGTTAAAACACAAAAAAATAAATAAGAGGGAAAGAAGCTCGTAAATCATTTTTCGCGTGCATCGAAAAAAAAGAAAGAAAAAGAAAATAAAAAAAATAAAATAAATCTGTGCGTCGAGATATGGATAGGAATACCCTTTTTTTTATATATATATAAAATCACAGCAAAAACGTCAGTCACAATCCCCTTCCCAACTCCGTATATATACCTATATACTCGTTCAGAAAACTGCGTATACACACACGCGTTATCCTTCCCTTTTCCTCTCACTCTTAGTCTATCTCCACCTTCTTTTTTTTTTTTCATTAAATTCTCACGCGACCGGGACTCCGCATGAGAAAAACGTAACAAGCGTATTGTCGTGACAGGAGCGCCTTATTGATGATGCGGAGCGCGCGCGGGGTTCTGGGGGTAGGGAAGAAGTTAAAAAACAAGGGAAGAGATTCCGTACTACGAAGTACGCGCGTTTTCTCTCTCTCTTCTTATCCACTCATCCCTGCTTGTGTCGTCGTCCTATACATACACCTTTCTCTCTCTTCTTCTCCTCTTTTTTTTCTGGCTTGTCTCTCGAAAAGGTCGTATAGCCGGGAGGTCCGCCATTACGAGAATAGCCAGAGGGCGAAGGGGCTACTGCACAATATAAGGGCATGATAAAGCGCCGGCGCTTTTCACCGACGACTCTCCTTCTCTGGAGATGAGCCCTTTCCCTTTCTTTCTCTTTTCTCTCTCTCTCTTTCTCTCTCTTTCTCTTTTCTCTCTCTTGGTTTGTGTGCCCTCGCTCTTGTGCCTCTCAAAATATGCTTTTTCCGGTTCATCATTAACGTGTCCGGAGACAGAGTCTCTGTTTTTTCTGTAATCTACAACATTTTTATATGAAGCTGGTTTCTTATTAAAAGTTTCATCAAACCTACCTATATTCATAATTATCTCCTTCTTTGTTTTTATTCATTTAATAAAATATTATATTTATATTATGAGCAGTAACAATCAATCTCATTAAAAAAAAAAAAAGAAATCTAAAAGAACATATTAAATTTGATGATTTTTATCAGTGGAAAATTGCTGTACGTGAGCAAACCAGTTGATCGAACGATTATACAAATCTACATTTTAAGCATTGTTGTGTTTTGCTGATGCAGCAGAGCATGTATCACTTTTTGATGGACATTTTTTTTTGTACATCACGCTCTCGTAACCCTGTTCGTAAGCTTCGTTAAATGTGTACGCGTGTATCAGTCTTGTTTCGTAATATACGCGCGCAAGTGTACGCCATTAATAAGGACGTCCACAAGAATAAGTCAGACTAATCCATTTGTCATTTGTAATTGACAAGCTTGAATTTATGACAGATCTAATTGGCTTACTTTTTTTTTTATCTCCTACTCTCAAAAAGTACTTTCACTTTACCATATCGATCATTCGAACCAGTGAAGAAAAATAAGGACTTACTAGAATTATCATAATAGTTGTGACAATTGATTCTGGGACTAGCACCTGCAAGAAATAAATGAATATTTATAATGATGTCTATTTTTGGATATGTCATTTAGATATTTATTTTAATTTAAAAAATAATTTTATAAATCTAGTAAATTATGCCATCTTTAAGAGTACCTATTATATATATTTCAATTATTAATAATTAGCATTAAATTAATCATTTTAAATTACAATTGTAAAGTGGTTTGATTGTTTTAAATGAAAATAAATTAAGGTTAATATTCCTTAAACAGTTTAAACTTTATTTGTGTGATATAAAAATTTTATAACTATTTTCAATCTGAACTGAAAGCTTGGAAAATATTTTATTCATATATTAATACAGAAAAAATTCCTTAATAACCGAGAAATATAAATAATTTAAATGTATCATTATAATCAAATAAATGACGTCAAAAAAAAAAAAAACAATAATAACATATTAATACTATTATTTACACTTGGAATAAATAATGACAATCAAAATAATCCTAAAAGTCAAATGATTATATATATTTACATGAGCGTTACGTTTCATTATACAGTCGGTTGATATATTTCACAACTGAAAAAAACATCGAACCACCTTAATCGTTAGTAATGAAAGCAGCGACAAAGCAATTGAATGCCATATCCTCAGCGATAAAAATGTACACGAAAAAAAAAAAAAAAAAAAAAACAACAACAACAGTCGAAAAACCTGGACCTCTTGTACGACAAGTCACCCGAAACAAAACCCAGGATTTATAACGCTGGCTATTTTTATTTTTGGACGTATATATACAATGTTCGACAAGCGGACCATAAGATATAGAAAAAAGAAGAAAAAGAAGAAGAAGAAGAAGGAGGTAAAGAAAAAGACGAAAGGAAGGAGTAAGGCAGATCAAGAGACAGACCATAAAAGAGCGAAGGGAAAAGAAGAGAGATAGAGAGAGAACAGCCCCCCATCTTCTCGCAAAACGATAGCACTCGAATAAACGGACTTTCTTTTTCATGCGTATCCCAAAGGACAGTCTCAAGAGCTCCTCCCTTCGCGAGGTTGGTAGCAAAAAAAAAAAAAAATACCATCAGCCATGAGCTTGGAACCATATCCCCGTAATGCGTCCTTGTTTACACAAGAGTGTATGTATGTGTACGTATGTGTGCGGCAAGCGTACCGATAAGCCGAGGATTTTCGAAGCAAGGCCTCGCTCTCTCTTCTCTCTCTCTATCCCGATCGTCGGCCAATAAATATTCATCCGCTCATGAATGAAAAACCATACCGCGTATATATATACATACATATAGCATCTTGGAGAACAGAATTTCTGGAGCGTCTCTGAGCTGATCTCCATCACTGTTTTGCCCTGAGGCTTTTGCTCTTCCTCTCTTAGCTTCTGAGCAAGAGACTGGATCACTCGAGTGATATTCCAAAGCCTCGACTTGTGTATTGCACTATCTCTCGCTCTCTCTCTCTCTCGCTCTTGACTTCGAACGATGGCCCATCGTGATATTATAGAGGTCCTCCAACCCCTTGCATATACTATCTGATTCTCTGTTCTCTCTCTCTCTCTCTTCCTCTCATTTCTCTTTTATTCTCGCGCCTCGTTAGCGCGTACGTAACGTAAACTGATGAGAGTCATATAAGTGCGTATATATGCACATACACATACATTCTCTTTCTCCTTCGCATTGCTTCTTCGATCTTTGATTTCAGTCCTCTCTCTCGAGTCCACTCGTATTTCATAATCTTGGACACACTTACGAGTCAGCATGAAAGTTATAAGAAAGTATGAGGTGGAGATACTACTACTTCTACTGCATAATATACAATCACAGCAGTAATTACATAAGAGAGTATTTTACTTGATATCGAACTGGTTCGTATATATATAAGAACGGTAGTTACG
Source organism: Leptomastidea abnormis (assembly GCA_030522805.1). Classification (NCBI taxonomy): domain Eukaryota; kingdom Metazoa; phylum Arthropoda; class Insecta; order Hymenoptera; family Encyrtidae; genus Leptomastidea; species Leptomastidea abnormis. The sequence continues at coordinate 1,854 of JAPYZE010006138.1, read as the reverse complement.
CGTATATATACCACGTGTATCGGATGTAACTGAGGTTTAATTAAATACCAAGAGAGAGGCCAAGGTGAGGCTGGAAAGGAGGATTTATTATTCAGGGAGTTACTCTCTTTTTCTTTCCTCCCTCCTTCACCACCTAACTCTCGTACTGGCCACGAATGTTTTATTTATTCTTGTTGTACAGTATGAGGCAACAGCTAGTAGAGAGAGAAAAAGCATACATATATATACATATATGTATATATATACATATACTTTGTCTTTCTCGCCCTTTCATGAGTCGCGCTCCAAACTGATCTGATAACAGAATTACACTAAGGACTTCATTTCTCGGCATTGTATTTACGCGACTTATCAAGGAACTCGATCGCTAATGTTCGCGGGCTTTTTTTTTTGTCGGTATTTATGTATATGTATGCGCCTACGTAGTGCGTAAGTGGTTCGTGGCCTCGAAGTTGTTTGGCAAGACAGAGAACTGAGTGACGTGGTATTTTTTTTTTTTTTTTTTGACAGTGTATTTCTGACCAATGCAAGGTGTGTAGAGAGTTTTGCTACAGCTGAGTTGTTCTGTTGTCTTATTTCTTTTTAATGTTGCACAAGAGACTTTCCTTTCTGGAGCAGTTAACCTTCGTAATATTGATATTACGTTATGTGTGGAGGCTGGATATGGATTACTGATTTTTTTTTTATTGTGAATATTAATTAATCGATACATTTAAGGTAAAAGAGGAGATCGGTTGATTGAAAAAAAAATCGGTCGAAATATACTTCCGGAAATTGGTTGAATATAACAACTAAACGATCATCGCGTGCAAAAAGCTTACTCTTTCTCATACTCACTGTCCTCATCTCGATTTCAGTAATATCAGACCATAATCACGTCAGTCTTGATATTCGTCTTCGATCAGAACATTAAAATCGACATAAAACGTAACCGTCCAATACCGATACAGTTACAAGAATTGAAGATTGGATAAAATCTTTCGATAATCCATACCTTATATTTTGCGAGAAAAGAATGTCGGCAATAAGTTTTTCATCACGCCTCTCTTCCTTCTCATCCTTACCTGACCCAATATTTTTTTTTTTATTTTTATACCCTGACACTGAGAGTATAAGAAGAGTGAAAAAGACAAGCCACACACATCTTTTTCTTCTTTTTATATAACTCCTCCATCGAATTGATATATATTACGCAGATTGCAAGCGCATAATAATTCTCGTATTTACACAAGTGTGTGCATGAGAGAATAAGCACAAGAAGTGGCTTTGTGCTTTAGAGAGTAGGTGGAGCTGATCAAGTATAGTATATAGTATATAAAATCGAGTGCATGTGCTCGTCGAGTTGTGTGTTGCACGCAAGCGTGTTTTCAACGCCTCTGGGAGAGAGAGAGAGAGAGAGAGAGAGAGAGAGAGAGACTCCATGTGTGTTTCCTCCTCGCTTCCTTTCTTCTCTTCCCTTCGATCTCTCTTGATCTTGCTTCCCTCTTTTCTTCCTCTTCTTATCTTTCTCCCCCTTCTCTTTCTTTTTCTTTTACTCGTGAGCAGGAAAGGTTTCGAGAAGATGCACTTAGCCGTAGGTAGGTCAGAGGCGCATCGCGGCCTTCTTCTCTCCTTCTCCTCGCGGTCTAATCGATATATCGATCATCAATAATTCACGCTTGCAGTGCTGCTCGTGCAGAGAGAAAGAAGAAGAAGAAGAATAAGAAGAAGATAGAGAGAAAGAGCAGTAAAGGATAAAGTGAGATAGAAAAAAAGGCTTCAGCTGTGGTGGAGAGGCCACTCTCTTTCTCTCTCTACCCTTACACCCTCCCCCGCCGCCTGCGTTGCAATCTGATGCGGTTATCTCGTCGGTCG